>JAADXH010001212.1:0-12693 GCA_023337595.1 Globisporangium camurandrum | reverse complement strand
CAGTGCCGAACCGCGATGCCGTGACGCTTGGCGAGATGGATGGCGAGCTCCTGAGCGTCTCGGTGCGCGACAACGCACACATCGGCGATGAGTTTGTTCGACGCGGTGGCGCTGTCTTCCCGCCGGCGCGCGTCGTCACAATAAGGAGAACAAAAGTGCGACGTCGGCGATCGACTGAGGCAGTTCGCATCGCGCAGATATCTCGTTCGGTAGCCCATGCGCCGGTGGTGTCGTAAAGATCTCAACGAAAGTGTCTTCGATCCACGATTCGCGCTCGCGGTTGCTTGCGTCGATGATTTCAAGGCCCAACATTAGGAATTGCTGGCCGTTGGTCGTGTCGAACGCATCTTCAACACAGCGCTAATTAAAGTACGTAATGCCATAGTTTCGCACGATCCCTGCAGCGATCAGCTGCTGCATCCGCATTTGCAGCAGCGGCTGCAGCAGGTGCTGCTGCGTGCTCGTCGCAACTACAGCGGTCCTGTTGCCGCTCCTCGTACTTGCTGTGCACCACTTCTTGGATCGGCATTCGTGTTTCCTGGCGTGTTTGCATTTGTGCTTTTGTCGCTCGTGCTGGTCGCTGTCACACTTGTGCAGCTGCTTGCGCGCTTCGTGCTGCTGTCGGCGCCGCAGCCGTTTCTGCTGGATCGCACAACCATCGCTGGCGCTATGCAGATGCTGCTGTGCGTCGTGTCGATGTATGTGCGCGCCTATATCTCAACCGCAGCTGCTCGTGTTGCGCACGCTGAGCGACTTCTAGTCGTGGCTCTGGCGCAGTATTCTAAATTCTGTATACAGCAGCAACGACACGAGTGATGCAGTTGCAATGCGCTTGATGTCGTTTGCGGTTGCTAGTGGCGTCGTCGCGTTCGTGTCGCTGCTCGCGCTTGATCCACCTATGAGCGCTGCGTCGTAGTCTGACCGCAAATAGCATCACCTACATGCTGCTGGTGCTGCCGTTCAGTGCATCCGTGTTGCTGTTGCTGTTGCTGTTGTCGCGTGTCGTGTCTACGTCGCAAGTGGCGCACTCGAGAGCTTTGAAGCGCTCAGTGTCGTGTCGATCGCACGCATCCTGCTATTTTTTCGGACAGCGCCAGCAGCTATTGCGACGACGACAGCAGCCGATGAATCGCTCTCAATCGCACTGCTGCACGCTTCTGTATGTAGCAATCCGATCGACGCGCTGTTTGCAGATGAGGAACTGACAGTTGACACACAGGCGCTAGTGCCACTGCCGCACTAGTTTGTGACTGCGAGGCAACGGCGCATCGACCGCTCAATGACGCAACTCACGACGCATGACGTCTGGTGAGGAATCCAAAGTAAAAACCACTTCTACGACACCACAATTACAGAACCCACCGACAACGACGCTCATGCGCTCGCTATTCTGTTTGGGCTTGTGAATGTTTGTGCAGTCGTGCAGTTCGATGCTGCAGCGCGTCGTGTGTTGTTCCACACTCGCGCTCCAGCTGCTGACTGCTGAGTCATTGCGTCAATCTACCTCTAAACAAGACGACAAGACACTCTGCGCAGCGCTCGACGCGCCTGCTATCGCTGCATGTGCGATTGTGTACAAGCGTCGGAACGTCGATCCGCTCGTGTCTGCACTTGGCGAACGTCCACTTAACCCGCTCTATTAGTAATAGAACAAGCGTCGTTGCGTGTGTTTGATTTGCGCCGAATGCGGCACTGCAGTTTGCATTGCGGCGTATTGTGGTCGAAGCTGCTCGACATCACGTGTTTAGAACGACGCGCGTCGTGTCGAAGCAATCGAGGTATTGGCGGTTGCTGTTGCAGCGTCGCGGGTGGAAGACACGTAGGGTGTTGCTGAAGTATGTGTGGTTATTAGATAGATGAGTGATTATTGAATATAGTGGTGGTTAACGTGTTGATCGGTGGTTTTTGACATCTATCACAGCATGCAGTGACAGCAGTGCTCGCGTCGCTCGTTGCATGTCGTCAAGCGCTCGCGTGCTACTTGGAAACGTGTCTCGCGCACGACAGTGCGGCTAACGTGAACACGACAGAAGCTGCTAAACTGGCGCGTGGTGCGTTTTGTATGAAGCGACTGCAAAGAGAGAGCGAGTGACTGGTATATGTGTCATAGCAGAAGCCTGGACCTCACACTCTCTCTTTGTTGTATTATCCTCCTAACAGGTGTCGACAAGGGCATCTACCGCATCACGACTGCGTTTGAGAACGACCTTGCAGCATATACGTTGCCTCCTGATGTCGAAACGGCGCTGGAAGCGTTTACGAACTGTACAGTGGTGCGTAGTTTGCATCTTATGGAGGAGTAGAGAGAGAACAAGGCAGTGGCATACATGTGACAATATGAGAAAGAGCAAAAACATGAGAGCATGGGAGGTTCGCATAACAATTCGCTCTATCCGTTTATCGGTTTATCCGTCTTTTCGTCTATTCGTCGTTTGCTGTACCGTCAACGTCATCATTACTTTTCCTAGCGTCAAACCCAAACGTCCCAGATGCAAGCGCTGCGACAAAGTCGTCCATGTTGATGTACTGTATAGCAAATCGTACGCAGCAGTGGTTTATGAGTTGAATGAGCACACCACAAGTCAAAAACCATTTTTCATTGTCAATACAAAACGCACCTGATCAACTGCAGCTGCATCGGCTGGAACGCGTTGCATCGCTTGCATCGCAGCTGTTTGACAGAGCGCGACGAGCGTCGCAGCGTTTGCGCCATCGGTCGCGTTCACCAAGACGCTGACGTCAACGTCGTCGTGCCACGGCATTTTCGTTCGCTGGAGCGCGAGGATCGCGTGGCGCTCGCTGGAATTTGGGAGACCGACGTACACAACGTTCTCAAACCGACCTAATGTACGACACAAAGGCGTCAACACACACAAGCCGCTCTGCTCCCACGCCCCCTATGGTCTGGCCTTTTGCAACCCATACCTGGTTGGAGAAATGCAGCGTCGATCGCACCGAGTGCGTTCGTTGCTGCGAGCACAAACACGCGACTCGCGACTGCGCGCGCGGTCTCGCCCTCCGTAGCTAGATCGTCAGAAGCATCGCTATCGCCATACGCACTTGCGTCGTCGGCTACAGCGCGCAGACTATCCATCTCAATCAACAGCTGCGAGATCATTCGCGACGTTGTCTAACGTGTTCACAATTTCACCCACAGACGTCAAAACAAACCGCAAGTTCCAAAAATCACTTGCAACAAAAACATCCAACGTACAGCGCCTGCCGTCGTGCGGTCCCCAAACAGCGACTGGAACTCGTCGATGAACACGAGACACGGACTCTGTGCGCGTGCTGCCGCAAACGCTTGCGTGACTGCGCGCTCACTCTCACCAAACTCGCCACTCAACAAATCACTCGCTGCGAGCGACACAAAGTGACAGCGACTCGCTGCAGCGGCTGCTTTCGCCAGTAGCGTCTTGCCAGTGCCTGGTGGTCCATGCAGCAGCAGCCCGAGCGGCGGCGTGATCCCCATGCGACGAAACACCTGTGGTCGCTCCAATGGCCACACGACCATCTCGAGCAATTGCTGCTTGACAGCATCTAAACCACCAATGTCGCTCCATGCGACTGCTGGCACTGAGGGCGCAAGTGCACTATTGCTATTGGTCGTTGACGCAACCGAGCGTGCGATGGCATCCACCTCCGACGGCTGCAACAACTCGCGCTTGGACCCATCAGAAGACGAAAGTGGATGCCGCATTGCGAGCTGCCGTGCGATCGAGACGATCGTACTCGGTCGCTGGCCGTAACGGACCGCAATCGACTGCAGCAATGGCGATGGGATCGACACGTGCGGTGGCAATAACGACGCAAGCAACGCAATCGTCCACTGCGTCGTTGGCGACTGTGAGAAGTCAAAAACCACTGCGCGTTAGTAATCGCATCGAAAAAAACACAATCGAGCAGTATAGTATCACGTACCTCAAGCGCCACTTCGTCAGCAAATAGCTGCCGCACGCGCAAGTGAAGTGCGTTGATCGCAGTGACAGTCGCGACGATGACGATGCGCGCAGTTGCAAGGTTGTCTATCGTTTTCAAAAACCACTTGTGAGTCCAGACGACACTATTACATACAAAAACCACTCGAACGACGTACGAATGACGTCCAGACACTTGACGAGGCGACCGACGAGCCGATGTTTTGTCGCATCGAGTGCTGTCGAACGTGGAAACAGCAGCTCAAGGTCTTCGATTAATACGATTGATGGTTGGACGCGTAATGCGGCCGTGACAACGTCGTTCAGTGCGACTTGCGGCGCTGCGAGTAGCAAACTGCAATCGATCGTCAGGATGCTCGCGTGCAAGTGGGTTGCGACGCACTCGACGAGCGTCGTTTTGCCAGCGCCGCTTGCGCCATGCAGCAAGATCGACCGCGAGTGGGCGACTGTGTAGCAAATAGAGTCAGTCGTGTCTATTTGAAAACGTAAGTGCAAACGCATCGTACCTGCTGCTGTCCGTTGTGGCGCGCTGCTCTTGTGTGCGGCTGACCGCGTGATTGGCTCGAGCGCCATTGCAACGAGTGCACAGAAGCTCTCGCCATGTGCGCCAATCGGCTGACGCGTCTGAGTGTCGCCTGTAACGGGCGGCCGACTGACTGCGAATGGGAACTGCAGCATGAGTGTCTGTTCGTCGACGACGCCGACGATCGTTGCAGTGTCCGTCGACGTCGTTGCGCTGCCGGGAAAGTAGAGCCGGACGCGCCAGTGGCCATAGTCGATGCCGTCGTACTGGAGCGTCGTGGTGCTGTCCGCGCCAACGAATACGCGCGTGCGCAGCAAGCGCTTGAGGAAAGCGAGTGCGAGTGACGGCTGGTCCGGTGCTGCTGGTACGAGCTCGGCGTACGTTGCGACGCGCACGAGCGGTGCTGCAATGCACTGTGCGTCCACAGTGTCACCTGTCTGCGGAGCAAATGTAGCACCAGCGCGAGCTGCTGTCGGCCAGTGGTCGATCTGCACGACGCCGACTGGGATGTCGGCGCGGAGCTCGATGCGGAACGCTGCGTGTGTCTGCGAGCGACTGCAGTGCAGCAATACGTAGTTGCCCCATCGAGCGCGGATCGTCTGCGCAGTTGCCGGTGCGACGAGCGCAGTGGATGTGAAGCTACCACTGCGAGCATCGCAGGTGCGCGTATGTGAGTGAGTGTGCAGTACGTTATTGAAGTTATAAACACGACGCACCCCTTGCCAAACGCTTCGTTCGTGACGCCGACTTCCGCAACGAGCGTCCATGATGTTGACGTCTTCTCCATTGAAAACGCAAAAGTGGTTTTTGGACAGTCTTTCAGCTTGCATGTATACTGTATACCTTTATTTAGATGAAGTATAGTATACACGACGATCCCAAAAAGAATTTACGCAACTGTGTTATGCGCCTAGACCTACAGCACAGCGGCGATTGTTCATTCATTCTTCGAAGACTTTGACAATTACAATTTACAATAATAGACATGATTTAATGTTTTTGACACACGTGAAATTTCGAAGTAGGTACAGTAATGCAGTAAAATATACGTATATGGTTTGTGTAACTTTGAAAGTTTTGGAGAAAATATTCTCCAAAACGCTTAACGACACACAAAACAATAGAACGTTTTTCATCAGGAAAGTGCTCAAGAAAATCAAGACTCCACGGGCGAGACGACTCCAGCCTGCGAAGATAAAGGAAGGCACAAATCCTTTCGTTGTAGACACACATTGTTTTGTTTGTTAGAGCAAAAATGTTAGCAAAAGTATATATTGTTTTGGTACACACAATTACAGCGCACAGTTATTTTCAACGAACTGACAAAAAGCGAGAAAAGCGTACGACTGCATACGTCTGTGAGGTGAGTGCGCAGGTGTCTCTTCCGCTAGGTACGTGTCGTACGTGTCTACGAGTGTCTCTTACCTCATGCAATTGCACGTCGACCACGTCTGCCAATGTGCTCCCCGTTGGCTCGCATTCACTCACGTCCTGCCTCACTCTTCAGCACCAGTCAAGCATGGCACCGCCCTCGAATGACCACGCAGACGTCCACATGAGTGCACCAGACGACCACACTGCCACAGCTACACCTGCAGCTACGCCTGCAAGCACAATTGCTACCGCATCAGGTGCAACGCCGTCGACTGCCGACGACCCAAAGCCACTGGCGCTCAAAGTTCGAACGCTCGACCAATCGACGTACCCGATCACAGTCGGTAGCAATGCGACCGTCGAGCAATTGAAAGAACTCGTTGCAATTGCAACGGGCGTCGTGTTTGCGCGCCAGCGCCTCATCTTTCGTGGCAAAGTGCTCAAGAACGACCAGCGCATTGCTGCGTACGCTTTAGAGGACGGCCACACGCTCCACCTCGTCGTGCGTGCGGAAGCCGCTGTCGTTGCATCTACTAACAACGACACGAGCGCCAATGCGACTACGAGCGATACCAGCAGCAATGCGTCTGCGCCACGCGACGCAGCAACAACAGCAGCAGCCGCCACCAGCAGCAGCAATAGCGCAGTCCGCAACAACGACGAGCCGGATCCGTCACTCACAGGCGGCAATGCGAATGGCGGCAACCACGTCGTGATGGGCGCAACGATCGCATTAGCCGATGGCGCAAACGTATCGATGCCGTTTCTGAGTTCGATGATCGCAAACATCATGTCGTCCGCGCACGACGCTGGTGTTCCAGGTCATATTGTCATTTCAGACGCAGATCCGACTGTGAGAGACCCCCAACGCGCGTCGTATGCGCACTTTACGACCCGCCCGGGACCGACAGCGAGTGCATTGGCGCGTACAGCGCGTCGATCGCGCACGGACCCGTCGGTGCGGGTGCGTACTAGTGGGAGTTCGACAGGAGGGGCGAGAGGAGGGGCGACCAGCAGCATGGCGACTGGGTTGGCGAATTTGCGCGCGCGATCGGAGATGCTGCTCGAGACGATCCGGTCGAACGTGGAAAACTTTGGTGCGTTTTTTCGGTATCTAACTGGCTCGAATGTGTTCGTGCGTGCGTGTATAAAAGGACTTGAATGATGCGCACTTAAGATGTACTTCATGCGTACTTAGTATGTACTTAGAGCGTACTTAATGCGTACTTCGTACGAACTTAAGACGAACTATATGCATGCTTAGTTTGAGCTTACTTCGATTAAAACAAGTGGTATGTGCGTATTTAATGCGAACTTACCGTGTATGGCTCGTATCCAACGATAGAGCACGATTTTGAAGACTACGACGAGCTCCAGTTGCCACAATCTGCCACAAATGCAACGGACGCAGCGTTTATCCAGACGCAATTGACGCAACTCGAGATTCTGCTCGATCACTTTCGATCGCGCTTGCATCTGTTGCCAGTTGCATTGCACGATCTTGAACGCGTCGACGCAGTCGTTACTGCAGCAGCTGGCGCATCGTCCGATCGGCCGACGCTCCCGCCGATGCGTGTGGTCGTCCGGACGATCGACACGTTGCAGTCGATCGGCGAAGCAGTCGATACGCTCGCCCGCATGGCGCGGTTTTTATTCATTCGATACAGTCCGAGTACGACCAGCCGTCGCCCGCGTGTGACGACGACGACGAGCGCCGACAGCAGCAGCCACAACAGCGAACGCCCTCTTCGTGCGACCGCGACGCTTGTTAGGAGCGACAGCCCCGACACCGCAGTACGATCTACGACGACTGGAGTTGCTGTCGATGTGCTGGAACGTACAGCAAGCGAGCGACGCGCTGCACGTGCGCGACGTGACGTGACCCAACAGCTTCTCGCGACGGCCCAGCGGCGTCGTGCGGACGCACTCGCAGCATCGAATGCGTCGTTGCAACGCGAAGCGCGTGTGATCCGCGCGACGAGCGACGCGATCGACAGGAGCGCATCGATGATCACGACCGACGCAGCAGCGATCGACAATGCGATTGACGCTGCGACCGCTGCGGTCGATATGTTGGAACGTGCATCAAACGAGCGACGCGCTGCACGTGCACGACTTGAAGCGAACGTGCGTGCCGAGCATGCATACTACAACAACGACAACGACAACAACGACAGCAACAACAACGACAGCAGCAGCAGCAGTGCTGCTATGACGACAGAAGGCAGTACGAGCACGAGCAGCAGTGGGAGTACGTTGCTGTCACTGCTGGAAGGTTTGCACGCGTCGATTCGCAACTTTCGCGGCGTCTTGGGCTCGCGCTCTACGACGACTGCGGCGGCGTCTGCTGCGTCAGTTGTAGATGCGTCTGCTACTGCAGCGGCCGCGACAGCGGTGGACACTGTCGAGTCGACGACACCAGCGCTCGCTGCTCCAGCTGACGCCAGCACCACTGCGCGACTGCTTCCTCTTCCAACGGTCGTGTTTCCGATTGTGATTACCGACGTCCAACCGAACGCACCGACGAACGCAACGTGGAACTTTAGCGCAATGCTCCAGCATTTAGCAAATGATGTGCCGTTCGCAATGGCCTTGGGCGTCGTACACGGCGACGCAACTGCGCTCCAGGACGTCCTGTCGCGCATTGGGATTGCGCTCGTGAGCGGCCGCGACGTCCCGGCCGTCACGCGTGCGACGATCCGCCCATGGTCGCACGCACTCGTGGCGGAAGTGCGGCAGCAATTGCGTTCGACCGGCCTGCCGACGGCTGCGCTCGCGCTGCTGCCACGCGAACAACACGCGCGCGTCGTCGACCAGCTCGTGCGGCCACTCGAACCGTTTGGACCCGACTTGGTCGACTTTGTACTGCGTGCGACGTCTGCGAGTCGCACAGCAGCGTTTGCTGCAAGCACGAGTGCGTTCCTCACGACGATGGCGCGTCAGTTTGTGCGCCATGTGCGTGCGTTTGTCGGTGGCGACGACGCGACGCTCGAGCGCTTGTTGACGAGTCTGTTGGTCCACTGGGGCCTCGATGCGCGTCTTGCAGCATTTGCTGTTGCCAGTTTGTTGGATGCCGCAGCAGCAGGAGATGCTGGACAGCGACGTGTGCGAGACGGCGACAGTGCGCAAGCAATGGTGGATGATGATGAGGCGTCCGGACCAGCGAACAAGCGGCGGCGAGAGACGTAGGAGGCGTAGGACGAGGAAGCCTATGGCAGCTGCTGGCGTGGGAGTAGAGCAGTGCCGACGGCGTATGATGCTGCTGCGTGCTGCGAGTCGCGCAGTTCGTGGCTTGTTGCTGCGCTGATGGGACTCGGATGAGTGAACGCAAGAGTGAGAGAGAAAGAGAAAGATACACAGTTTGATAGTGAGCGAGTCGTTAGGTAGTGAACAACACGATTGCAGTGTGAATAATGTTTTGTGATTGCGTGACTGGCTGCGCGCCAGGACATCGTCATGCGAAGCTTATCAAACGAAACCACTCCACTCAAGACGCCCAGACTAACAGCAAGGAATCTGAAAAACACGTAGATACATTCCGTTTGCCATGTCTAAAAGCAAAAGAGAGAGTGCGCGTCACAAAGCAGCTAGCTAACCAGCTCCTCCTGTCACTAGCTCCTTCCTCCATCGTCATTCCATTCTACTCGTCATGTGCGATCTATCGCCTGACGACTGTCCGTCTATGCGCCTTGTGTCACGACGACCGCAATCAGCCGACAAACTTGGGGTACACGCGCTTATATAAGTACAAGCACACGGTATCGTGCTGCTTGATCGGCTTGTTGAAGATCGCTTTGAAGTCACCGTGCGTCCCGAGTGACTCTTTGATGTGGCCGGTCATGCCGTGTTTCGTCACGATCTCGACGGGTTTGAACCACCGAATGTCTTCGGGCGAGTGGAACATGTAGCGCACAACGGCCTTGCGTTTCTTGACTTTGACGGGCGTCCCGGTCACGACAACGCGCTTGAGCACGACGCGATCCGGGTTGACGTTCATGAGCGTCCCACTCGCCACGAGCTCCTGGGGCGGCAGCAACTCTCCAGTCGCAACGTTGACGCTCGTGCCGTTTGCACGGAACACGAGCACGGACGCGGGTTGGAACGTCACGGGGCCATAGACCGACGCGACGGCCCAGCCACCTTGCGGTAAGAACCGATGGAACAGGTGCTGGTCGCTCTTGAGGCTCTGGTCGGAATAGATCGGCCGACCGGTAAACCGCCGAAAGCCACTGTGGAACACGAGCGGCTCTTTCGATTGGATCGGGTCCGTGAACGTTTGCGCCCGCTGGATCGAAAAGTTGAGCACCGACAGGCGGTTCTCGTGTTTTAAAAGGGCTCCCATGATCAACGGCCCGGCTTGGACGCGCGCAGCGTACGCAGCGAGCGGGACGTTTGTCACGTAGATCGTCACGTAGACGCCAGATGGGACGTAGCCGTTGCTGCCAAACTCGGGCGCCATCGCCAATGGCAGCGGGAGTTCCTCCAGCTCATCGTCGTCGATCATCGCACTGACGATCGACGACGCACGCGAGCGTGCGATGCTGTTCTTGCGGCGCAATTCGGCTTTCATTGCTTTCTCTGCAGTCTTCCCACGCGCAAGTGCCAAGCGCTGGACCATCCCAAAGTCTGCAAACTGGAACAGACGCGAGTAGTCGCGTGGGAGTGACTCTTTCGGGTCCCACGCACTCGTCCGAAGGGACTTGAGACCGCGGTAGCGTGCAAAGCGAACACGTGCGGACGAATCACTGGGGACGTCGACTTCGTCCGGGAACGTCATGTTCTCGCGCTCGGCTTTGCGTTTGTCCTGGAGCTGCGCTGCTGCTGCTGCTGCAGTCGCTGCGTCGTCGTCGCCATCCATCGAGATATCGTCATCGTCGTCGTCATCGTCGTCGTCCGCTTCAGCGTTCGTCTTGCAAAAGTCCTGATCGATCGCTCGGTCGTCGCCTTCGGCTTCGTCATCCTGTTCGATCTCTTCTTCCATCGCATCCTCGTCGTTGTTGTCCTCATCGTCATCGCCGCCGATCCACGCGGCTTGGTAGTTCGACATGCCTTTGCTGTCCTTTGCGTTTTGCTTTGCGTCGCGCGCTGCTTCATCCAACTCTTCTTCCGTTGGCCACGTCTGTTCGGCTGCAAATGGATCGTACTCTGCCTCGTACCGCAGATCCTCCTGGAGTGCCGCGCTCGCAGTCGCCAGCACGTGTTCGCGCGTATCGACTGACGCATCGTTGCTGTCGGTTGCTGGACGGTCGCTGCCGATCTGCATCTTCTCCGTCGCATTGACCTGCTTGACTGGCGTCACGGTGATGTGGCTCATCTGGAACGTCCCAACGTCCGTAATGTGCAGCAGCTGGTTGACCGACAGTGGCTTCCCACGGACGTACCCGCTGATCTGGAGCGTCCCGTTGCCGTCGCTTTCGACGTTTGGGACGATCGTCGCAGCAGTTGCTAATAGATACGACCGCGCGTCGCGCCAGTGGATCGTCTTCGGCGTCATTGCCATGATCGCACGCGACAATTGCGCATTCACGTTCGCCTGGGCAACTTTGACTGCGTCGCCAAACTCGGTCTGGAAGTACCGCTGGCCGTACTTACGGAGATCGAGCTGCGCCTTTGGTGCGTGGCCGTCGAGGCCTTGGATCACACCGACCGTCGACGGCAGCCCCTGTGCACGAATGGCGGATACGATCCGGTCACCCATCGCGTTCACGCCACCTTCGGCGCCGCCGTGGAGCGGCAGCACAAACACGACAATGTCTGCGACCTTCGCAGCGTCCATGGCAACGAGGAGGTCGTTCCCACACTCGATCACGCAGACCTTTTGCTTGTGCTGTGCAAACACACCGACTGTGCAGTTGCGCAGGCCATTCTATATCGTGTAGACAAAATAGAGAGAGAGAGAGAGAGAAAGAGTCAGATACAAGAGGCACAAGGCGCTTCTGGTACGATAGCGCGCTGGCACAACGCACCTGGAATGGCTCTTCGATCGTCGAGACGCCGTCAAAGATCGACTGTTTGACTTCGCTCAGGTTTGCAAGCTCGCTGAGACCAATGAGTGCAACGATCTTCGGTGCACCGAGGCTACTGCCGAGCCCAAAGCGTTTCTGGAGCACGAGGTCCTCGCGCTTGTTCTGACGCAGTTGCTTCTGGCGCTGCATGCGCATGGCCTTTTGGTTTGCGGCGACGCTGTTGTTCGTGTTCGCGCTTGCTTTGATCGACCCGACGCGCTCGATCTTGCCACCAAGGCGCTTCGTGAGCGCCGTCTTCGACTCGTGGCGACCGGACTTGTGCTTCTTGTTCTTCTGCTTGAGCGGCCCCGATCGATGGTGGTGCCCGCCCATGGTGGTCGTACAGTTGCTGACCGGTATCGACTCAACAGCGAAAAGGAGAAACGAGAAAACACGCGTGTGTGTGTGCCGCTGGACGTGTGCAAGCAATGCGTGCGAGAGAAGCGCTGTTGGTGTCGTTGATGGCGAGTGTCGTTTGGTCGAGCAAAAAGCGTGTCAAAACCAACCAATTTTCTGTGTTTCGCGTTATTGTTCACTCGTGCGTACTTGATTGAGTAGGTGTTGCGGACTTTTGTGCAGGTATCACTCTGTATCGAATTGATAAAATGACATGGATTTCGATACAATGATCGAAATCCCAAGCAAAATGACTTTTGTCTTTTTGTTTGTATGTGCATGACTTTTTGCATTTTCAACACCCCATGTCATGTATTTTTTTTATTTGATCTGTTGGATGTGCCTGAATGGTGAGATGCTTATCTCGTGAGTATGAGCATGCATTACGAGGATTTCTCACTCCGAGTGTTTACATATTCTAAAAGTGTATGCATTTCCAATGATATTAGCTGATTGT
>JAADXH010001211.1:0-12697 GCA_023337595.1 Globisporangium camurandrum | reverse complement strand
GCGATTGCGGTGCTGTACGTTACTCTACAAACACATTTGCAAAAACACCACAAACTAGGACAAACCACGTCTCGTGGAAGCCGCTCACACGAAAAAGACAGGCATCGTTTCTGAGCACCACAACACTGAATCAGGTTGATATTGCGTAACAACAGCTAATACTATACAATACATTAACGGGGTGACACGTTCGTTAAATGCACTCGTCATTTACAAAGAAGGTAAAATGACGTGTGGTGATATAAAGCTAGGACAAACCTAGGACAGCACACACGTTTGATGGAAGCCGCAAAAAAGATAGTCATCTGAAATCAGCCGACAGTGCGTGACGATAGCTAATACAGCAACGAAGAGCGTGCGCCACGGACGACCACACGTGCGCACCACGACGACCACACGAGTCGAGTTGCATCGCGCTGTACGTGTCCGCTTCTCTCACAGTGTCTTCGCTATCGGTGCAAGAGCACGAAAAGTGAACGCGTGCACAACCACCACCACACGGTGCAACAGCTCCGACGGCTCCAACCGCAACAGCAGCAGGCTCTATCACACGCATAGTTTACTAGTGTGTGCGATCCACTTCGTGCTTCTCGCAGCAGCAGTGACGGCCAGAACGCGACCACACTCGCTTACGTAGACGCAAACGCAGCATGGTGATTCGATCACCCACAGCAGCAGCAACCGCAACCATCGCCGCTGCGCTCGCGAGTGGCGACGCCTCGATCACATCCGCATCCGCATCCGCAGCACCCGAGACTGAGATCCACATCCAAGACGACGGCAAACACGTCGATGACGAGCACGATAGCAAGCACGACGACAGCGTCGCCGACGAACCACTCGACATCTCGAGCACGCCGATTGAGTTTTCGAGCCGCGACGAGCGCCACTTGTCGTCGAGCGTCGTGAGCCTCGCGGTTCAAGATGATCAGTGGCTCTTCCCAGCGCCCGTGTCCCCACGCACTGGTGCATCGCGGATCAAGCGCGGGACGTACCGGTACCTCCGTGGCGCCGACCTCGAGGACGCAACGTACGACTTTGCGATCGTGACGCACCGCAAGCGCGTCGACGCAGCACCAACGAACGTCGTGACCGGCAGTTCGCCAGACAAACAGGACGGCGCGGAAGGGTTGATCATCGACAAGCTCGTTGCAAGTGGCTTGGACGTCGATATCATCGAAGGCGACTTTAGCCGCTTGGTGTCGTCGGACGACGGCAGCCAGCGGAGCAAGTACTTTGTGTTGTTGTTGCGTGCACACGACGATGTCCTCACAGCGTACGGCCGCCGGCTCAAGTTCCAGTCGTGGCTCCGCAGTGGCAATTCGCGCGAAGTCCACGCGCTCGTGACACAGTCGCCGATCCAGACGCCGGCCGATCGGATCCAGGTCGTCGACCACATCATTCGCGAGAGCGCGCGCATCTCGGCAGCTTCAAACCCACACGTCCATAGCGTCTTTCCGGTCCACGATGCTGCAACGAACGAGTGGATCCTCAACACGTTTGTCCGGACGCAGAAGCTCGAGATTTTGTCGACTGCATTTTTGGCAAACATGCGCGCGCACTTTGGCGAGAAAGTGGCGTTTTACTTTGCATTCATGGACTGTTACAACAAAGCGCTCGTACCGCTTGCGGTCTTGGGCGTCTTGTTGACTGCACTGCGGCAATTGCTCGGCACAATCGTGTACATGCAAGTGCTCGTTGCGTGGGCGCTGCTCGTGTCGGTCGGATGGAGCTACTGGGTCCTCAAGCGCTGGTCGCGTCGGAATGCTGAACTGAATGTCGCATGGACGAACAATCTCGAGAAGACGAATGGCACGCACGGTGCGATGATGATCGTGTACCGGAATCCGCATTTTAGAGGCGAACCGTTTATCAATCCCGTCACGGGTCTGCCGGATCAATCGTACGCGAGCTGGAAGCGCTATCCGAAGTATGTTGCAGTTGCAATCTTCATGCTGTTGCAAATCGCAATCATGATGGGCGTGATTGCGTGCTGGATCACGGCGTTTGAGGTCTTGCAGGTCCGGTACCCCGACAAGTCGGCGTTCTCTGCACAGTGGTTTTACATTCTGGGCGGCGGCGTGTGTTACGGATTGTTTGTCGACGTGTTCCAGTGGAACGTGATCGTCACGAATGCCGCGCGGCTGTTTACCGAGTGGGAGAATTGGAAAACGATCGAACAGTTTGACAAATCGTTGATTCGCAAGTTGTTCATCATCGACTTTTTGAATTACTACACGTGGTTCTTTCTCTTGGCGTTTGTCTACGTGATCCCTGGCGCCGGCGACCGCATTACAGGATTCCTCAACACGTTGTTGTGGAACGATCCGTCGAACTGTTGCTTTGGTCCGTACCTCGATCGCACCGGCACGAGCTGTTCGATGTGTCCGCAGTCGTGGCACGCGATTTCGGAATTTGAGACACGCTGCGTGCCGTGCAAGGGCTACGTGACGTTCGACATTACGCACTTGGACTTGGAGACGCTGTTTGTGACGCCGATCATCGTCACACAGTGTCTGAATCTGCTGTTGGCGGTTCTACTGCCGTACATCCATCGGCGCCACCATGAACGAAAGCTCCGATCGACCGACAAGCGCGCAATGGAGATCGTAAAGCAACAGGGCGAGCGGCAGATGCTGGCCGCGATGGCATATCGCGACGAGCACGCACAGCTGACAAACCTCTCAAAAGCGCGGTTCTTTGCAAACGACGATGCGCAGATGGAACAGTTGAATGCAAAAGCCCGCGCAATCCTCTTTGAAGCCGAGCAGCGCGACTACGATCCGTACAATGACTATCATGATGCAACCGTCCAATTTGGATTCGTTGTGATGTTCTCGATGCTGTGGCCGCTCATGCCGGCAGCGTGTTTGTTGATCAATGCGCTCAAAGTCCGCGGCGATGCTTTCCGGTTATGTCGGACGACGAAGCGACCGTTCCCACGCAAAGCGAGTGGCATTGGCGAGTGGAAGAGCGTGTTGCACGTCCTGGCGGTGATTGGGGTCATCGTAAACATCGGACTCGTGTTTATCTCAACCGGCGCGATCGAATTTGTTGATACGACGTGTGCGAAGCGCATTACAAAGGCCATAGGCAACGACTGGCGCGCGTTCCGGTTTGGACCGGACTTGGCGTGTTTTTCCATGACGACGCGCGTCGTGATGGTCCTCGTGTGTGAACATGTTGTACTCGCAGGGATCTGGATCTTTTGGCGCCTCGTGCCGAGCGTCCCACCGAAAGTCGAGCTCGAAAGAATTCAACAGGAGTTTGCGTTCAAGTGCAAGCTGTACAAACAGACTGCGCGAGCTGTCGCCGACAAGGACACGGTAGAAGCGAAGACGCCCGTGCAGCAGCAGCGACCGCAGCGCACGACGCCGCATCGGAGTCCGATCGTGAACAAGTACGCAGCGACGACTGCGTTGAATAACGTCAGTAGTGCGATTGCGTCGCCTGCTGGTGTGCGGACTGCAGCAATCGCGGCGTCGGCGCGTGCTGCGGCAGCAGCAGCCCTTGCACTGCAAAAGAAGAAGAAGCGGATCCGTGAGAGTGCTGGTGCAAACGGCCATGCGACAAACGCAGAGCTTGCGCCGCTGCTGAGTTCGCGGTCGCTCGCAAACAAGTGGGACGCGGCAAAGTCGAACCCGTCGATTGTGAAGAACGACTGATTCGAGTGTACAGGCAGTAGAGGCGGTGCAAGTTGGATCGCGCTTGCGTGTGTTTGGAAGTTGGTAGTGAAATGGAAAATAGTGCAGTGGACAGCAGGACAGCTTTGTCGACGGGCAATCGTAGGCGCAACACGTAAAGTAGTCGCGATTACGTCATGATTTCTATCATGATTTCGATATTCTTCGGTATAGACTGGTTTTCAACAGGAAATACCGATATGAGCGTACACCGGTATAGTCAGCGAAATTCGAGGACAAAACACGCACTTCAGACGCAACCGAATCATTTCTCAATCGACAGCACGCGTCCCATCACAATCCGCCGTCGTACACACGCAGCAGCACAGCTCACTCACCACAGCACACACACGACCACAACATACAATGTCTCGTGCACCGGTACAAGCGCGCGGCGGTGGCTATGGCCTCGATGCGGAGCTCGCACGGCGCGCGGCGGAGCGTTACGACTACGAGATGGAGGATGAAGCGCGCGAGTGGGTGGAAGCCGTGTCTGGCATGCCGATCGGCGACGAGTTTGGCGAAGGCTTGCGCGACGGCGTCATCCTGTGCGCAGTCGTGAACGCGATTCACCCGGGCGTTGTCCGGCGCGTCGAGACAAAGTCCAAGATGCCGTTCCGGCTCATGGAGAACGTCTCGGCGTTCTTGCGCGCGTGTCGGACAATCGGCGTGAACGAATTCGATCTGTTCGAGACCGTCGACTTGTTTGAGCTCAAGGACCTCGGCCACGTCGTCCGGTGTCTCTTTGCACTCGGCCGTGCAGTCCAGAAGAACTATCCGGACTTTAACGGCCCGACACTCGGTGTGAAAGAGTCGGTCAAGAACGAACGGACGTTCACGGAAGAGAAGCTGAACGAAGCGCGCAACGCGCCCGCGCTTGCAAACCTCGGGAGCTTTAGAACGATGGCGCGGCTCGACGTCACGCGTGCAAACAGCGTCACGTTTGGCGCCGAAGCGCAGTCGAGTTTTCACCGCGCGCCGCCGCCACCGCCGCCGCCGTCGGCCGAGAAAGTCGAGCTCGTGTCGCAAGTCCGCGCGGGCAAAGCGATGTGGGACCAACCGTCGACGACTGCAGTCTACACACCCGCGCTGAGTGTCGCCGAGCGCTTTGGCGACTTGGGGACGAAAGCATCGCCGCCCAAGCCGGACGGAGACGACAGCAGCGACAGTGAGAACGTCACCGAGCTATCGAACGGCGTCGCTAGCGCATCGCTGCTGGATGATAACGCCTCTACACCAGCAGCAATGCCGCTTGTCTCGTCGATTCCAGGCTTGAGTTCGACTGCACAAGCGTCCGGCCCGTCGGCCGAAGAAGAAGCACAGCAGTGGATCGAAGCCGTGCTCCACGAACAATTTCTCACGTCGTTTGGCGATAGTTTGAAAGATGGCGTCTTGCTGTGTCACTTGCTGAATGCGATTCGACCGAATTCGATTCCGCGCATCCAGAATTCGCCAATGCCGTTCAAACAGATGGAGAACGTCACGGCGTTCTTACGTGCGTGTCGGACACTGGGCGTTGCCGAGTTTGATTTATTTGAGACCGTCGATCTATTTGAGCTCAAGAACATCACGCAGGTCGTCAAGTGCATCCATGCGTTAGGGAGAGCAGTCCAGCAGAACGTCCCAGAGTTTACCGGCCCGACGCTCGGGGCAAAGATCGCAACCGTGAACAAACGCACGTTTACCGACGCACAGCGCAACGAAGCAGCTGCAGCAGTGCCGATCTTGGCACACGGGAGTAGTCAGATTATGGAACGTCGGCCGTTCGATCGCTCGGCGTCCGTCACGTTTGCGTACGACGCTGGTGTGAGTGGCCGTGACGGCGCAGTGTCGGCGCCAACGAGCGTCGTCAAACCGGCTGTGGAGGAGAACGATGGCAAGACAGAGGAGGGTGCAACTGACGATCGCAAAGACGCAGTGACAAAGCCAACGAGTCTCCCCAAGTCGGTTTTGGCGTCCAAGTCGAATGCATTGCCGACGCGCACGCAGTGGAGTTGAACAGAGTTCGAGAGTCAGTCATGTTGTCCATGCAAAACTGTCGCAACAGCAGCGGATAGTGGCGAGAGAGCCTTTGTGTGTGTGTTTACAGGAGTTACGTGAGGTTGCTCATCAGTTTTGCGAATGAGAAGTCAAGAACAAGCGAAATAGTTGACTTGATGTTTGTATGCGATGTGATGCAAATGTTGGTCTATTCCATATGTACGATTCCGTAGCAGCAGATGGTGATAATCTGGCAATAGCAGCAGCAAGTGCAGTCATCCACGCGTCTAACAGCCTAATTCGGTTACAACACCCGTCAGTAGCTCCGCGCACGGCGTATCGAGGCGCAAGTCGCACATGTCGTCACCGCGTGTGGGTCCGAGGTTCACGACTGCGACGGGGACAGGGCGATCACGTGCCAGTCGCAGCAACCGCATGGCGGAAAACACTTGGAGCGACGACCCGACGACGAGCAACGCACTGGCGTCTGCGAGGCGCTCGAACGACGCAGTCTTGACTGCAACTGGCATGTTCTCCCCAAAGAACACGACTCTATTCATATGTACATCATATATGTTATATGTAAATAAAGATACTAAACAGTATAAACATACTATTGAAGAGTTTGAAGGACACATGTATTGCAAGCAGCAAATAAACGTACTTGGGCTTGAGCATGCCGCCGCATTCAGGACAGCACGGGTACTCGAACGCATCGTAGTCCCACGTGATGTCGACGTCGCCGTCCGGGTTGACGCTCGACGCAACGTCGCCTGCGTCGCGACTGTTCTGCTGTTGCTGCGACCATAGCGCCACGTCGGGGTTCATGGCTGCGAGCTCGTTCTGGAACGCGACGCGCGACGACACTGCGCGGCAGTCGACGCACTCGACTTCGTGCAGACAGCCATGGAGCTCCAATACGTCCTGTGCGCCGCTCTTTGTGTGCAGTCGATCGACGTTCTGTGTGAGTACATCGCAGACGACGCCAGAGTGCTGCAGTCGCGTCACGGCATCGTGTGCGACGTTCGGCTGTGCGTGCTGGATCTTGGGCCACCCGAGGAAACTGCGGGCCCAGTACCGCTGCCGGTACGTGTGCGCGCGCACAAACTCCTGGTACTGCAGCGGCTTGAAGTCCTTGTTGCGCATGTACACACCGTTTGGGCCGCGGTAGTCGGGAATGCCGGAGCCCGTCGAGATCCCAGCGCCAGTGAGCACTGCGACTGCACCACCTGCAGTGTCAAGGAATCGAGCGAGCTGTGTCACCGCTGCATCGGCTGCACGTGGCGTGACTTCGCGCACGGTCTGCATGTTGTCGATGCGTAGTGTGGTGTTTTTGCAAGTGGCGCATTTTGCTTGTCATCTTTGTCTTCACATCAATTCTTGCTGCTTCGATCGAGTTCGTGCACTAAAAGTATTTACTACAAACTTCCGAAATTTGCTGTTGCAATTTCGATCCAAAAACGAAATCTTGCGCGCTAGCAAACAGTACGTCAAACAACTCGACTTTCGCTGTGTTCATACTCGGTTAGGGGTTGTCTTAGGGTTTGAATGATGTCGACCAACTGTAGTTTTCTTTACTAGTCTTAAAGGGAGCGCGAAGCGCGTTATTGGGTAGGTTTGAGTTGTACACGGTCTAGCTTAATTACAGCATTCGGTCACATAGAGACGAAATACAGTCATTTGTTCGACCTTATCTATTCCGTAACTGCCAAATAGTAGTCGATATTTTTTGCCCTTTAACAATGTGGTACACACAAACGTGGTGATGTACAACCAGATCGCTATAAGTTTAGCCACCGAAAAGTAATGATTCGATGTGATATCAATGCTAAGCATATCTACAGCGTTGTTGCTACTGCGCACTCATATATATGCGGCACGCCGGCCACATGTATATTACTAGAATCCGACGTTCGGTATTCTAAACAAATATGTTGATATCCGAGTGCGATATGCGAGTATTTCCAATCACTATAGCACATCAAATCTGAGAAGGTTTTATAGATATTGACGCCTAAAGTTTTATATAACGTATATGCATTGCTGCAGTACACCACATAGACATGTACTGGTGTTTATACCCTGTCCGTGTGTCTATATGTGCATGCGTGCGGCTGACACAGCATCAATTGTAAAACCAATATGACTGAAACACCGCGCCCTCGGGTTTGGCGCACTCTTGTATAGATAGTGCATTTACAGGTTGCCTGCGAACTCAGTTACAAATCATTTTGTATTCGATGACTGATCGTTTTAATCATTTACATATAAGAAAATGTCACACAGGTATATTTGCTTCACTCAACTATAGATACGATCAAATTATGCCATTAATACTGTTCTTGTCTGGTGTAAGACGAATAGTCCAGAAATGGTATTGCAAAGATTCGTTTTTGATATCTCATTATCACATCCAAAATTGATCCGCGTGTATTGTCTATTATTGCAGCACGTAAGACAAAAAAGATAGTTAGAGTAAGACTCGTCGAGATTCTATATAGCTGTACAGTGGTGCAGTACAGTAATACAGAATATATAATGTACAGCAGCACGAAAAAACCCACAACAGTTTTGTTAGAGTATTGTTGAGTAAAATGAAATCATTGCACAAACCTACACGAGACTTTGGCCGCAACTGGTATTCGTAGAATCCACGGTTTAAAGCTATACAATTTTGTGATATTGTAATAAAGAAATCGCGGTTTACGTATATCAGGCTTACCAGCGAGAACTATGCCCGAACTGACTATTGTTGCTGCTATGGCAGCTAGCGGCCCATCCAATGTCCACAAAAACATCTTTAGCTCACCGTTATATCCGCAACATTTGGCAGTATTTACCAGTCAATCTCAATTAGATTTACACTATGGAATGAAGTAATACTAAATGTTTTTTAAACTCGAATGTATCCTTTTACTAGTATCTGCACATTAACATGAACGTAAATCATATCTCCATTCTAGTTGTAAGACATAAGTAACTTGTTGAGGTCTTCCAGTGTAGCAGCGATAATAATGGTCGAAACTTGCTACACATGCCGTTTAAGGGCATCTCCACCGGTCACACCATATGTCATGCTAAATACATGTGGCGGAAAGTATTTACTGCGTTGAAATTTATCGTTCGCACTGGTAATTTTGAACTTATGTGATAGCTTCCACTACAGTAAGTTTCTCGATGTACGAGGGTTTTGTGCCTGTCTTCGCAGGCGTCCTGTCGGGGCTATCCGTGGACTCACCTGTGGACTCCACAATAGAGCCGCCCAGTAGAATTGCCTACCCGCCATACCTCTCTTTCTCTCTTTCTCTCTTTCTCTAGCCGCCGTTCGTTCGTTGTCGTGATACTTCTAGGCAGCGACCGCGCACGTATAACTGTTTGCTGCTTGCCGTGAAGGAGACGCTGCACAGCTCCATGTGGCGATCGCGGCAACGAACGGCACGCATGGGATGCACGACCAGCAGCATCAACTCGATGCCGCTGAGCTTGCAAGTGCGTTACTCGACGCTAGAGCGATTGCGCACGCTCGTGCACATGATGGCGAGACGCTGCTGGTAGCTGCAGTGCGACATGGCAATCAGCGATTTGTACTGGAGCTGATCGATCGTGGGAGTCTCCGCGTCGGATTGGGTGTTGCTGATGGACGTCTTGATAAGCAAACCGACAAATGTGACGCTATCACAGATGGTGATGGCTGTGACGACGTCAGGGACAAAGTTGCGTCGGTCTTTGGCAGAAAGACCGACTGTGGTTTATCGCCTCTGCTCTCCGCCACGCTACAGACCCTCGTTGAATGTGCAGAAGAAGTACACGAGTTTGCGCCAATGTGGTGGTGCATTATCGGGCGACTGCTGGATTTGCGCGGTCGTCTCGACTCCGTACCAAATGACGCAGCGACTCGTGAGAACGTGCATCAGTTCGTGTTGCTCTTGAGCCATTTGGTTCGACTCAAGCCAGTGTGCGCTACAAACAGCATGTTTGCCCGTCTCGCAGCGAGTCAGAGCGTCACAGGTCGACTGTGTGACTTGCACACTGAGTTGACGTTCCTTGATCGAGCTTTGAATGCAAGCAGGGCTAAATCGGTGAGTACGACGTCGTCAGTGGTGCCATCTCGAGAGTGGGAAGCACAGTTTTTGATCGACGAGCGTGTGCTGCTGGCTAGTTTCCGTGAACAGATCGAGGCGATGGCAAGCGCCGACTCAGCGCAATTCGCTGCAGCTTTCGAGGAAGAGCACGAGGCAGTGCCGCTGATCCAACACAAGTTGTTTGCACAAGGCAACATGTGCAGTTCAGAACTGCTGGAGCTGTTGGAACGGTGTCTTGCTGCTGTGTACGCAAGGTGTCTAGACGAGCCGCTAACGTCGTCTGAAGCTCCCGCGTGGTTCATCCCAGAGCACGATTTGCAGTTCGCTTCGTCGCTTGATGCTACGTCGACGATGGTAGTGCGTGGCCAGTGGAACAACTCGACTGTTCTCGTCAGCCAGCACACCGATGTGCCGCGCGAAGTGCTCATTGCGAGCGTCGAGACGTGTGCTCGACTGAACCATCCAAACGTCGTCAAGCTCTTTGGCGCATCGCACCTGCGCGATCCATTTGTTGCAGTGCACGAACACGCGACAAGCACAAATTTGCGCGAGTACCTAAAGCACGACGAGCACAAACACGTCGTGGCAAAAGCTGCACGAAGTTGCGCTTGGATTGTTGTATCTCGTCGACAACGGCGTCATTCCCGACACGATCCGATGCGACGACATTTGGATTGGTGTGGATGGACCTGCAAAAGTGCACGCGTTTGGTTGTCTCGCACCACGAGCTGAATTGCCAGCTGATGCCAGCCAGAAAGAAAACGCAAGCGCAGAGCAAGTGCGTTGGAAAGCTCCCGAGTGCATCCGTGGAGCGCCAGCGTCGGAATCTTCGGTCGTGTTTTCGCTCGCGATGTGCGTGCTCGAGGCACTGACTGGCAAGCAGCCATGAAGCGACGAAGATGATGATGCCAGGGTCGTCGGAAAATCGACGTACAACCATCGACCGTCGATGCCAGAGTCAGCAACGGAAGCGCAGCGTCGTTGGATTGGCAACATGTGGCACCCACAGGTGCTGCAGCGACCGACACTGATGGACGTGTGCCATCATCTGAAGCAGTTTGCCAGCGAAGTGTAGCAGCAGCAGCAGCGTCAACGACACGAAGCCACAGCGCATGGCCAACTGGCGCCTGCAAACATCGATATCAACACACACGTCATCCCAGAGCTTGCATATACGCTCCCAGTGTTCATAGCCAGGCTCGAACGCCGTTGCACCAACTGTACCGATCACCGAGCCGCGATTGATCACATCGTTGGACGCACACAGGACGTGTTTGCACTGCTGCAGTTACGGCAAATTAGTAGCAACAACGTCGTATTGACGAGCTTTTGCACCCTGATGCAGGATCTCGACTGTTTCTTGCGTGATGCGTTCAATCCCAAGTCTTTTCTGCAGCGCGCGCAGAGCCAGCGCGCAGCACTACGCAGCAACGTGTTCCACCGTCGGTTGGACAAGCTGGTGGAGCTAATCGCACCAGAAACGATCGACCCGATCCACTCGTGGGTGCTCAGCAGCAATCCAGACGACGATGTCGACGCAGGCGAGCTGACGAGCATCGACGATAGTGCTGTGACCCTAGATGTCGCCGATTGCAACACGCCAGCACCATCAGTGCGAGCGCAGACACCGAGAGAACCTGCGCCAGTGACGATCACGCGGTTCACGAACAATCGTCTGAGCGACAATTTCAAAGAGCTCGACGCTGCAGCGATCAAAGCAGCTGCAATTGCTGTTGATAGAGGGCAGACGCACACGTCTGCGTACGCAGATCTAGCTTCGCGTTTGCGCTGGCTCGTGCACTTGTCCGACCACGCGTACAATCCAAGCGACTCGATCGGCGCCGGGTCGTTTCGTGAAGTCTTCAAAGCGACGTGGCAGGACACGGATGTGGTGATCAAGTTCATGGGCTACGAAGACGACGAGATTGCGCTCAACCACGAGCTGTTCTTCCACGAGTTGCGCGTGCGGTATCCGCTGAACCACCCACACGTCGCGCGGCTATATGGCGCGTGCCATGTCGACAAGCGCTTCTTCACGTGCGAGTTCGTTGGCGGCGGTACTCTCGATTCGTACTTACGCAAGCAGCGCGAACGGCAAACGCAGATGCAAGAGTCACACGGACAAGAGCAGCAACCGCAGCAGCGTGAGTCAACTTTAGCGAATACTGCAGTCACAGCTGCAGTGACGTGGCGACTGCTGTACCAGGTTGCGCTCGGTCTGCAGTACTTACACGAGCACAATGTGCTGCACAACGATCTAAAGTGTGACAACGTGCTGACTGACAAAGGCGGGAACGCGAAGATCATCGACTTTGGGTTGAGCTGCATCCTGAATAGCGCTGAAGTGGCAGTCACGCCGAAGAGAATGGGTGCCGTGCAGTGGAAGTTGCACGAGTACCTCCGCGGCAACGAGCGGCTCACACTCGCGTCCGACGTGTACGCATTTGGGATGCTGATCATCGAAACCGTGAGTGGCGAGCACCCGTGGGGAAGAGCGGTGGATATGTTGGTGAAGAACCGCATGAAGAAAGGCATCCTCCCTCCACAGCCAGCGAGCATGAGTGCGTCACAGTGGACGCTCATCCAGATGATGTGTGCTCCAGTGCCAGCGCAGCGTGTGCAGACGGCGTTCGTTGTCGCCAAGCTTCGTGAGATTGAGCAGCAGATGCAGCAGTCCGTGGTTGAGTTAGTATGAGTGCGTTTGGTCAAAACAGCAGCGACGGTGACGTTAGAGATGGAATTGGAGAGGTTGTTGAGTGAGTGGATGCACGACAAAGTGTTGGCTACAGAGTGAACAGTGTATTCGACGGCGTCAAGTCACACGGCGTTTGGTGGAACACAGTGCAGTGTTTTGTACGTTTTCTTCATTGTCGTAAGCACAAACCAGCTCGTCTCCTTTGCCATTGAGCATTTGCACACCATGTACGCATGTACATTGTGCCATATCGACGG
>JAADXH010001210.1:0-12700 GCA_023337595.1 Globisporangium camurandrum | reverse complement strand
TAACGGTCGTACAGAATGTTCGACAGTTTGATGTCGCGATGGATGATCTGCTGTGCGTGCAAGTACGCAAGCGCTTCCAGCACGGACCGCAGAATGCGCTTGACCTACACGTGGATACTACGGTAAGTACGCATGTTAAGTGCGCATCTAAGCTGAGTGTGTGTGGGGACCGTATGCCAATAGAAAGCGTGCAAAGCTGACTGTAAGCAGTATTGTTGGCGTATTTGCGTATATCTATGTACATCATATTCTGTATATATTAATCACTATTTGTGAATTGCAAACAGCATATAATTGTAGAAATTGATAATTGTTTCATTGTTCACATCGTTCGCGCTCTATGGGTGTCTAGTATTGTGGCTGTGGTAATCAAATTTTGCTGCGCTTGTGAATTGATTGCCAACTACTTAAAAGTCGGGCGGAATCACAAAGTTCTCTCACACGGAATAAAAACGCTTTAAAAGACACTCTGTCAGATTTTCTCGACAAGGTGATCCCAAATTGGATTTCGAGTAAAACCGGGTGCGTATACGTAACCCGGATGTACATGCCTACACAGACTCAGTTTACCGGACAGAAGAACGACCTCACACGTAAAGGTCGAACAAATGTCCGGTTCGAGCGTGGGACCGGGTCTGCTAGTGTATGGACTAAACTACTGTACTCAAGCGTACAGACTAGTACACTGCTCTAAACGTCCAGCAAACCAGCGATCGAGAGTGTACGGGATTCGGACTGGTAATTACTGCCAGAACCGGAAGGACTTGCACTCACAGGCGACACAACCGAAGCGCGTTAACTAAACGACTAGACTCACACACAAATAGAATGACGAAATGTACACACACGTACACCGGCGAAATATGGGGACAACAGAGCACTTGGACTGGACGCGAATGGGATTGAAAACGTTCACTCACTCACACTATGAGACACAGCAAGACCAGACCAGACAAATCAAATAACAAGCACACAGATGTAAGCGCAAAGATGCGATCGTACTGATCCATACCGGACGAGGAATTTCTTTTGCGAGGCAGACTATGCAAAAGAGGTACTGACATCGCCGACAAGCGAACGCACTGACCAACCTGGTCCTGTATCGACAACTTACTTCAGACCACATTCTGATGAGCTGTGCTAAAACTCTTTCCGTTCTGCCAAATCAGGTCACCGAGATATCTGGCCAAACCGGCTAATTTTCAAACGAGACCGCAAGTTAATATTTGTTGTGTGTCAAGACCGGTCACCGGACAATGGGAAATACCGATATCGAAATACTGGTAAGCCGTTTTTGCAAAACGGCGCAATCCCGGGCCAGGCACCTCGCACAAAATTACTGGTCGTCCTCGGACGTTCAGGCGCACAGATGATATTGATTGTGACATGCCAACTGCGCAAGTGCCATATCACAGGTGCCCTGCCTTAACCTTGCGTGCCGAGAACAAAAGCTTCAGGCGGCATTGACTGTCCGTTTTCTACGTCTATAAATGTATTGCTTATGCATAAATGTATTCATCTTCTCTCATCGAATACAACGATCTTTCTCCCCGTCGTTGTACACTGTGATTTCCGTCTGCGCCTCCACTCTTCACCACCTGATGTTCTCGTGACACAGCCGGCACACTTTATTGTCCAAGACCGTCGAAGTCTTGGTTGTCGCTGAGCGTATAGTCTGTGAAGTTGTCAATGTAGCAGTGATATCCGTCCGCAACCGTGCTACTCTGAGTGCCCGAATACCATCAATGTTGCAATCACATAAATGGTTTCAACATATCCACTACAATTTCTGATGTGCTCATCGCTAAGCGCGTTCGACGTTCTGGCCGCGCGTTTTGTAGCGCTGTTTTGTCGATATGCATGCATAACGTCTCTGCTGGGATGCAAACGTGCGAAGTGGCTCCAGCGCTTTGCGTCGCCTCGTATCTGGTGTGTCTCCGTAACGCGCGACTCAAATGCCCCCTCCTTTATTTGAGCTGGGTGCGTACCTGTCGTTAATATACCAGTCGCAGGCCGTGTACGCTGCTCGGTCAATGTTTAGAGCGCGCGTGTACGCTGTGCAACTCGCCAGCACCCCCAAAAGCCACACGTTACACTTGGGTGGGACACCTTATGTATTGCCTGTGGCACATAAATTTGTACCGCTTAATTTTAACATCTCGGCAGCAGTCGCTCCACTGGGGTGTTGCAAATCAGTCCGTCAGTTAGTGTCCTATTATGTACTCCATATCAGTAATGACCTAATGACGTTGCTACTTTAATAGTATTAATTGAACCCATACATCAAATCGCAGCTTTAACATTGAATGCCAGAGCTGCCGGTCGTGCGATTCTTGTCTTTACAAAGCTCAAGTAAGGTAACATTGGCCGACTGCATTATTATGTCCAATTTCCGGCACTAAAACATCTCGGTCACGTGTCCAAAAATGTTTGCCCGTCTTTTCCAGCACGTCTCTCAAGCACCGAAGTCTTTTACTGGTGCTGACGCACATCTCGTTCCTTCAAGTAGATGTTTTTAGGTATCAGCTACGCCTTTGACTTAAATCTTGCAACGGTTGCTCCACTTAGACGATGTCTTGCTCTTACGCGCGTTTGCATGCAACGTGTGCTTGATATCTTACCAGATAAACTATTGAGGGTGGATGTCACAGCCCAGAACAGTTGTCCAATGCATCCACTTGGATTGCTTGCCTTGAGGAAGCGCACATAGCGTTGCTTTTAGATCCATATTGATCGCAAATGTACCGTCACGGACCGGCCAAGGAACCCTCGATGGCCGCCGTCGACAGCGTGTCCTGTTGCGCCTACGAGCAGTATAAAATCCCACGTCATCAAACGCGCGTATGTTGAGTCCAAGTGTCATTGGTGGTTTTGTCGAGCTGCTTTGTTCTCACACGCTAGGGCTTGCTGCGGGCTAGCAAGTCCGGCGCTGTCGACATAATCAACCTCGCAATGAATCCAAACCGACACTGCACAAAATGTGCCATGCCGTCGCATCAGAGGTTCCAATGGGCGTATTTAAACTATGTGCCGGATGTTTGTGGCAATATGTGTAGTCCGGCGACGTAGGAAATAGCTCGAGAAGATCTCAACACTTGAATTACCTATATATAGTTACAAATCTAGTCGTACTGGGAGATACTTAAAGCCATAATTCTGAAGGGCTTGTAGCCCACACCGCTTGGATGTGATGTCGGCCCAATGCACGACGACTGGTCCATGCTGCAGCACACTAGATGAGAACACAGTCCATGCGCTTACTGCTCTTCATGTCCCGTCATATTGAACACTACCATCGCCTGCTGCTGCGCCTTGCACGGCAGTTAAAGTTGTGTATGCAGGTACCCGAAGTTCGTGCAGTCTCGCGGTTGTAACTTGCTCGCACACCCGGCACAACTTATGATGCCAATATCGGTAGGTGCCGCACAGTTCCTCACCGGACAGCCTGTTTTATTTACGCACGCTCTGCTAGTATGTACGACAGTTCCCGTGATTAACACACTCTAGTATCGCTCTGCCGAGCGCTCAAACGCTGTCTGGATTGCCGCTCGATCTTGACATCCGTGTGTGGTGACCTCTCGCCACGGTATCGTACCAAATGGGCATTTGTAGAGGATGCCATGTCACGTCGGTACGTGGTTTCAACAAGTACACAAAATTTTGTGAACTCCGTGCGAATACCATCCGTCGCGGCGAATATTTACCACTGCATCGCCGTCACCCTTGCCACTACTTCACATAAAGTTCAATACCCAAACGTGTAGTTTTCAATGCTCCGTCAGAAATTCGTTTTACCAAGCTCGTAGCCTCGATGTACCCTCATCCTGAACCTTTATCTAGCTGACAATAAGGAACTATTCCGCGCCAATTGCGTCACGCTCACCGGTTAGTCGATCACTCAAGTATCGGCTGCAGCGTACCTCCAAACGCACTTATATTAACTCTTCGCGGCAAAGGTGGACCTTGAAGGTGCGTACGATACTTACGTAGTATCATTGTGAATGACTTGTCCATATCAGTTGCTGCCCAACCTTGTCACCGCGCAGCAGTCACTTCCCACATCTACTGGTGACATCCCCGGCGTAGCAAATCATATAGTAATTTTTTGGTGTTGTACGAGAGCTAGTCATCTCTTGCTTGTTGTGGCAACTCATACTGATCAGTCAATATGTTGAGTCGATCGAATGCCGTCTGGCACAACCGCACAATGTTGCCGTAGTGATACCCAGGCGGGATGTGCGCCGCACGGTATGATGCAACCAGCCATGCATAGGCTCCGGCGGCTGGATCGGTTGCTCAATCGGAAGGGACGCGAGTCACGCGACATCCCAGTAGTACTCGAGAGGTTTGTTCAATAGCTGGCTTGAAGTGAGCACGGGCGTAGTAGGTAGACAAAATTCACTATCACTCACGCTGCACACGTCTTCACATCAGTGCAGTCTGAGACCATAGTCCGTGCCGTTGAAGAAGTGAGTCGGCGTGGCAAACGGCAACTTCGTCAACGACCTCGCGGCTCTCTGGGTGAGTATGTCGACGAGCTTTGCTACCTGTAGTGAACCGAGGAGCTGCACACGCCATGCAGGGGATTCACACATTTTTGATGATGTACCGGAGTTGATGAATCGTTGTCCGCGACTTCGCCGTATATGATCCCTCAAGCAAATGCTAACGCAACACTCCACGTGTTCTTTGTACTATGCGCGACTTTTAAGCGACTGACGCATATTGCCGGACGAACGGTTAAACGGTTATACTGTTTAGGTGCGTGCGCGCTGCTAATTACAGTTCCACTTTGATTGTACACCTGTGACATCTTCGTCGATCATGTCATTTTTTATGCTGGTCATCTTTCTTATCCTGTTATATGGTGTTGTCGACGTTGTTGTCTTCCATGCATTGCTACTACAATTGTTAATCCACCAAAGAGTCAATATACCGAACAGACTATACAGAGTCGTGACCTAGGCCAAACTTTCTGCAGCCCGGGTCAATCCAGCCATACGCTGTGCGGACGTCAATGTGCCCATTGCAAAGAACTCAAGTATAATTTGCAGCAATGAGCTCGAAACCCTAAGCCGCCTGCAGGCGAAAACAGCGACCAACAGCGGTATGCAACCATAACATTTGGCGCGCTTTTTGCAGAGCAAAAACACCTCTTATCTTATATGCGTTGCACAGCGAACAGCATGGTCGATCAAATGGCGTGTCGATGACCATTTCATCTCGTTAGAAACCATGTTGCCACTAAGAGGCCTTAACAAGTGCTATGTGAGCGCACTTTAACGATAATTCGTCAGTATCTTTTTATTGTTGCGACGACTATCGGCGCAAAGACTGTCTCCATTTGAAGAAACACCATTTGTCTGCTGTTGAGCGCCTGCGGTGCAATCCCAGTGCCGATTCTCGGCTCCAATAATATCGATCTCGTTCGCCAACTCGCTTTGGCTCCAATACCCCACAGCTCCTGTGCTACTCCACCATACCCGGGAGACACGCCGTTGAAAACACTCCAGTTGAGTTCACATTGCATTTCGCCGTTGGACGAATAGTTTGTTCACCACCAACTCTCGATGAATGGTACTAGCCTTGATTTCGTCGATAATCCCTAATAAATTGCAGGAGTGTCGCTTTGTAATGCTCGAGGTAGGAGCGCATACGATGCAATGATGACGTACATTCGTTGGCCGGAATCTACATATCAAGAAGCTCCGTTATTACGGTGGTGAATACTTTACTAATCTTAACGTACTCACTGGACTGACTGTCGCTTACAATCTCGCCACGAATGCAGACTAGCGGTGGACCCAACCGAACAAATGAAAACAAAACCAGTAAAATATTTCGACTTGTCATCCAACGTTCGCGCTAGTAAATGCGCGCGGCCCGCACACTATGTGCTCTCTAATCTAGTCGCACACAACACCCTTAGTCCCCTCTTGCATCCCAACAAAAGCTACAATCGTACGCAAGTCACGTCTTATAAATTGTTTTATCTGATCTAATGTACTACCGCGACTGCTCTACTTGTATGCAGTAGCGTTGCGGGAATGATTTGCGGATATACTTACCAGGCTATCCTTAAAACCTGTATGCACATGATGCATATTTGAGTGCTCGACGCCGCGCTGGTAACATATATGCGCAGTGAAGATTTGACTTCACCGATACACCTTGCGGTACGTCGTCGCCTGACTTCTTGTTATTCACAGCACCTTCGATGCCTCATACATCGTTATGTGAAATCGGTCGACTGCACGATCGAGCCAGCATACGCATTCGTCGTCGTTTGCGCTTGGGTGTACGAGTCGGGTTCCAACTCCGCTTCGCCGTTGTCGAGATTATTGGCGAGCACAGCCAAGACGATTTGGAAGTCGAAGGTGCTCTTGCCGCGCATCTCGATGACTTTGAAGTCTATCATGCGTAGTAGACCATGCGTGAAATGTTCGTCTATCCAGCTTCACATCAGCAAACAACGTACCGAAGTTGTCGCTGTTGTTCCGTGAGTACAGCGTAGCACAGCTTGCCGACATGTTGCAGACATGTTCAGACTTAACTAGGATGTCGTATTATGGCGAGAACTCAATGCACTGCCACGCACACCCATCGCTGTTTCGTCCTAGGCTTTATCAATGTTGCGCTGTATTTTGAAACGCGTTCAATTTTTCTTTCAGCAAGCGTGGTTGTGCCGCTGTCGCGTACTTCGTCGAATTGACACGCGACTTAAATTTGTCCTCGCTGTAATCCGCTGATATTTAGCCTTTTCAGGTGTACAAAACGTTGCGACGGCGACAATACGATCACGTGTTACATGGCGAAACTCGACTTTCATCGACTCTCCCATTTGTGACATCCTTGTCGCTTCTTTTGCAAAGCGCGACAGCTATCTTTCGTGGTCAAATACGATAGCAAGTTCTGCCGATCACGTGACTGTAGTGGTTGGAGTCACACAATTAACTCACGTTGCGACGTTGATTTGACGTTGACATTCTTCCGCTGCTGCCTACTTCGCGTCCATGATTTTGTGGCTTGATGTCAACTCTCTCTGCAGGACTTTTGACAATCGCTGAACATATAAAGCCATCATGGATCGGACGTTGCTGGCGATGCACTTGCATGTCGTTCTATTGGCTGTAAGGTAACGTCCAAACTTACGATGCTTTGCTCCGGTACAAAATCAGTTACCAGAACAGGCCACCCCTATGTTTTGACGAGTAGGAATTGCCATTGAGCACCTTCTTGTTCGTTAAGACATGTTTTGTTAAAATAACCACTGAGAACACATCAATTACAGCGTACGCCGCCGCTGTCGGGTGGTTGATCGAACCACCGTTTGACATTGCCAGCACACAGTGCGATTTCCTTTGGTCGGTGCTTTTCTAACTAGTGTGTTGCTGTGTCATCCTTTAGTTTTCCAATGCTGGTGTGTTCGCCCATGAGGTGCATGTACCTTCATGCTGTCGTGCCTTTGCACGCTTGTAACTGCTCTTTCGGTATGTTCAGGTTTCCAACCAAACAAATGAAGCCGATGGGGTCTGTTCCGCTGGTGCTGACAGTATGTACATGCTTGCGTGTTCGGCACTCGTAGCAACGTTCAATATTAAGAATAGTCGAATAGTGCAAGCATGCTATACTGCATCAAGCTCATGCTTATGCGACTGGTACGCAATTGTTATCAACTATTTACTCGCAAAGAACAAACAACGCACAAATATCGTCTCTTTGTTGCGTCAGTCTAGTATTGCTGTCGTGATGCACGTAAATACTAAAACACACGTGGTATGTGCTGTTACTTCCGTGCGACACATACAACGCCTCGAATACGTCCTAGAGTTTACCCACTACATGGTGTTCGACTGGATTGATGTAATTGATGTTGCTGCACTCGATCTCTGTCATCGACAGGTTTGTGTTCCCTCGGCGTATGCATTTCGGTTGACTTATATTGATGCACCGTGTAATTCTACTTACCCGCGTCAGAGTAGACAACGCAATTGCCTGTCTCGCTTCTTTGGCTTCGTGGTGAGCAACGACGCTGCCGCTGCCATATGACGCAGACCGTCGGAAATGAACAGTTGTTGTTTCGACGCGAGCACTTGTCCAATGCTTTGAGCGAACTCTGTGAACCCCAATTGCCCCTATCGGGAATCAGCACTGGGATCACATAATCACCATCGTCGTTGTCCAAAATTCATTCTCCGATGTGTTCCACCCCTCGCAGCTATGTTAATGATGGAGGTGAACTTTGGACTACAGTATACCGCTAGGCACTGTTGTCGTTCCGCCGCTCGCATTTGCTGCTGCTGTCACTACGTCTTCTTGCCGTGCTAGTGCTGGTGCGTTCGTGTTCTGTTGTTTTCCTTACAGTAGTTGTCGCTGTGACGCTGCTGCTTCAGCTCATTGTTTTGTTCAGTCGCCTGCCAGTTGTCGGTTTGTTCGCGTCGCTTCGTAACGCCGCGACCTTTTGTACGCAGCTGTGCTTATCGTGTCATCGACGTCGAAGAACTGTCGATGTCGATGTTGGCAGTCAAGACTGTTTGCTGTAATTATGTGCGACCAATTTTGTTGTGCCGATTCCGCTGTGCTGGTATCGTGTGTACGCGTACTTTTTTGTATGCGTGCGTGTATGTGTGATGACGTGCTTCTTTCGTGTGATTATGCTAGTATTGCCGCTCATGTGTTGCTAAAGTTCCCCTCCCGATCGTCGGCGGTTGCAGCTGCGTCGTTTGATACAACTGTGAAACTGAAATATATGTAATATAAGTATAATTCTCAATATTTCGTATTCGTTTTTACTATGACATCTGGCATCGCACATACACAGTTTTCAGGTAGATGTCCAGTATGAATCAAGCTATCAGTATGAAATTAATACGCAATCGAGTAGTTTTGCGCTGACATATCGAAACTTCGTTGCACACAAATGAAATCGACAGCTTTTGTTATGCGACGACATGGTTAATGTCATGTACGAGTGAAGTTTGCGCTCTTTGCATTATTATATAAATACAAACAAGATGTAGCTAACAAACATTGTCTCTAAAAATGTAAACCTCGCATTTATTTAAACGAAGGTATGAAAAACTTCAAGTCGAACGGCAATGACACTATATTCGAGGTGTTTATGACCTGTTCCTGAAGAACTATCAGTTGCTATATCAATACTTTCACAAAGAGTACTGCTCATAGTCTTGTATGAGAAGTCGCAAAAAATCGCTCTGTCCATTAGCGACAACGATATTTAACTAAGCTGTTACGCACTGCAAGTTCTTCAGGAACTGGCAGCGTATCGCGCACGGTTACATACAGCAAGCCTCTTTAGCATGGAACTAAGCACAAAATGACATACATTAAGCGACGACGACATGAAACGACACGATGTTGACTTATACACCCAACTCTCGTGCTGGTGACCACATGAAGCATGCAGAGCATATAGAAATGGCATTTCGCAAAACCTTTACGCCAATGATAGTGCACAAGAAGCCAAATACTGTTGAGACTCCAGAATTGGAACACCGATAACTGATTCGCTGTCCGATCAAAGGGTCCTAGTCATCGTCGATGTTCTAGTTGCGTGCAAATGCCTCGAAAAAAACGCGAGCACAAACACGCATCAATTAACGGAATCCTCGTGCTCCGGCACAAAGTAAGCGTCTGCGATTTTCCATTTGCGAGCCGACGGTGTAAGTGACAGGTACTTCGCGAGGTTGTTTTCGACGTATATCTTTGTCGTCATAAAGGTGTCACTACGGCGCAACGAGTCGTACACGTACACTCGGCGCGATGGGCAGTCGACGTCGACGCCGACCCAGTTTGTGCGCTTGATGTTCACCGCGCACACAATTCGCGAGAACTTCTTCGGTATCGCAAGCGGGACGTACGAACAGGTGTCCAACGCACGTGCTATTAAGTGAGCGACTTATTCAACCTGCACTCGCTGAGAACCAATGCTCTTGTTAGATTTGCCGTGACATGTACTGGCGCAAAGGTGCATGCGGTACTAGCACAAACAAGCTCAAACGTGCGGTTAATGCACATGCCTTTCATGTTTTTGCGCTCGCAGAAACGGACCAGTTCACTGAAGTTTCTCGTTCAGCTGCATGCAATTAACACATCTAACAAACTTATGTGTGTTTGTCGCGACGTGGCTGTTGAACACTTCAGACACTTAAACATTTGCAAATGTGCAAGAATTAAGCCAACTCATAATGCAAGCTACCATGGCGATCTTGTTATGTACTGGTAGTTCTTCAACATCAACAAAATTGTGGCAATGCTGTAACGCAGGCTAACAACAACAGCGTGATAATCAATCTGTTCTTTGAACGTTCGGATATCTGTACGGAGCTTATGATTGCGTATATTTTAACCAATTGCGTGCTGTATTCACATACATAACATACTATCTCCCAGCGCACTGTCAGGTTTTGCAGCACTGTCTGTTCCTGGTGAAATTCCAGTTCTTAAAACACTGACAATTACATGCGTAGTTCTTTATTTAGCAGATCATTCACCATCAACCTTACGTGAGGTAATTCGTACTGTTTGTCTAATTGATAAGATGTGCCTCAGGATAGTGCTTGAACATCTGCGCTATGTACGCCATTTGCAGCGTGATGCACCGCACTCGTTTCTGTTCATTTACTGCAGTGACAATTGCATCACGGTCAAATACACATTCATACCACGACCAGAGGATAGTGCATACATCGCATCGCATGTACATGATCGTCATTGTCTTTGTGGGTCTCCATGCAATTGCCCTTGACTTTCACGAGGGTGGACAGCATTGCCCGCAGACGCTCGCCGACGTGGTCACTATTGTACGCGTCGGCTTTCATCTTGGCCATCTTGCTGTGGATGTCCCACATGTGCGGAACGACCTTCGTGTTGGACGCAATGTACTGATAAATCTTCTTACGTGGCGCGTGGGCTTTGCGAAGGTGGTTCACGGTCTTCAACACCTCTGGATCGGTGACGCTCCAATTCTTCGGTTACAGCGGCCAAATTGCTTCGCTGATGTCGTGGTTGTGGCGATTGGCACACGAACCGTCCATACGCCGGAGATTTGCTGCACGCAGGTATTGATCTGAAATAGGACGTCAACTGCGCTTTCGACGTCTTCCTATGTGTTACGGCTCGCACACGATTTCCTCTTCACCATCGTCATATGGGACAACGGGCTCGAGCAAAGGTGCTGAAGCAGCATCCGCAGCAGCTTTCTCCTTTTCTGCAGACACTGCTTCTGCGTCCTCGTCGACACCTTCATCAATTGGCGAGGCGTCTTGCTCGCTGTTGAGATCGACCTCGGCGTGGTCCCCCTCTTCGTCCTCGAGTTCCACCTCGTCGACCTTCTCCACCTCCAGCTATTCCTCTTCCTCACTTACAATGTCATTGTCTTGTGAGCTATTGAGCGTTGTGTGATTGATGCTGCTCTAATACTCGCCCGCGTGCGCACCATGATGCTGTCGCTGTCGTCTCAATCGATTATGTTGTCGGAAGCGGGAAACATAAAACGGGAAACATTATTAAAAGAATACAAGGTTAAGATATTTTATTTAAAGTGCAACAACATTCACTACTAGCAGTATTTTGCATGATGACAACTACCACATTCTACGTAGAAAAGTGCGTGACTCGCTGTTGCACCGCATTCGGGCTTTGACAGCGCGATCGTCGAACTCAGTACCAACGACATGCTGCCAACAAAATGCATTAACCGGATCAAGCTCGGTGGAAGCCGTGACAGCAGTAGTGAAGCATATCTCTACGAGCGTGAGGGTGCAGTTGTCTTCAACATGATTGACCAGGATCTTGACATGCTCGTCTTCAATCGTGCGTTGACGTGCACCTCCGCGCTTGTTCTATATTGGCGTCCATACGTCTCCTGCTTGTGTTCGCGAGACCCACCTACACGCGGCGCGCGCGTTGATGCCATTGCACTGTGCAACCACCTTCCAGTCGTTGCCGTCGTGAGCGGCGTTCAGGACACGATGCTTTGTGTCGTCGTTGAGTTGATGCCGATGCATTTTTGTTTGCGGTTTCATGCAAAAATCAATGCAACACATGTCGCGTACCACCTTTGAATTTGATTATACATCACGAATGATTTTGAACTACAACCGCTTATTTACATTACGTTTGCTGTTGCATGTGCACATTTTGATGATAAACGAGCAAATTTTGATGTTGGTTGAAAAATGGCGTATGAAATTTCGCTCGCTTGTATCGTGTTTTGTGTTATGTTCATGCTGGTGTTGTTCAAGTTGCTCGTGATATTGCAGAGCTTTTCGATTGAGTGGTTTCATGGATTTGACATGCAGTATTAAGTTGTCACCATGAGTATGAGATGGCAACGAATGTCCATTGTGATTTTTTTGGACTTACAAGCACAAGTTTGTATTATCGCGGATGTCGCCCCCTTTTGTTTTACAATAGAGTATTCGCAGTTTCAGTAGTAAAGGACTGTATTCGGAAAATGTATTGGAGGTTGCAAGATGCTAGTGATAATGTATGTTAATACTGGAGAAATTTTTTACCATTTCGTGGAGTTTTTATTAAGTATTTATCAATAATATTTACACTCTTGCAACGATTAAAGAGCAATGCTTTCGAGGGGCCGAAAGTCAAGTGCAAGTGTGCAAAACTAACAAATGAGCTGTCAATAAGCAATATTACTTTAGTATATGTTAGTATATGC
>JAADXH010001209.1:0-12705 GCA_023337595.1 Globisporangium camurandrum | reverse complement strand
TTTTGCCAAATATCCAATGCGTGACTGAAAGCTGGCTGAGAGAGTAAATACACATTGTTATCCATCAATTTTACGTTTTTACAAATATGTCAGAATGAGTGTCAGAACCGATTTTGGTGGCAGCATATTCATGGTATGGATCAAATCGAGCTGTCAATTTAATGTAATTGCCGAGAAAGTGACATTGCATTATTTTCGACTACAATTTGATCAAAGTGCCTTAACTGCTTTAACATGTAAATAAATAGTAATATGAGAAGTTAATAGTAAACAAATTGACCATTCTTAAAGATTCAACACAGGCATCAGCATAAATATCTCAGGAAAATATCAATTGTCGAAAAATCAATTTTCCTGTTGCATTATTTTTTGCTTAACCCACCATTCCCCAAATGTTGATTCTTCCAACATGTGGCATTTTACATGTTGGAGGATTGACATGTGAGCATCGTACAATAGAAATCGCTCAACCAACTTACAAATTGTGTGTGACAAAAGCAAGGCAAATCCATGCCTGGCTATACAAATTAAAGAGCTGGACGAAATGCACAGGTCAAGGTTGCAGTCAACTGACCACATACAACTGTCTCTTGTCCGCACTCGAAAAATGCTGACAGACTCACAATAACAAAAAACTACAGACAGCTGCAAAAACAAAGTTCAGCCACGCCAACGCCATGGTGTCGTCGATGGAGGAGCACCGCACAAGGTGCAACTACCGTCGACAACAGCAAGAGCTGTGCGAGCAGTGCATGAGCAAACGCCACCTGCCACGCTCTGCATGTAGGTGCGGTCATTGCCGCAGATCGTCGACGACAGCAGCATCGAGAGTGGAGTCGATATCTTACCACGGCAAGCGTGGACGTGACCGGTGCCGATGTCGTCGATGCAGAGATCGAGAAGGTGTTAACCAACATTTTCCAATGTACCACCTTACCATATCACGATAGTTTTATAATGTACTACGATGTACATCACGATTAATAGCGTACGCAACTGCATATGGCTAGTAGAACTCAAATTTGAAATTGACGTTGTACAACGATACAAATTAACGGGTATATTTTTCTGGATAATATATCGTTCAGAATGGTGTGTTCAGCAAAATCGAGTGTGTCAATAAAATTTGTATTATCTTAGCTTCAAGACACAAATTAGTAGTGTATTTTAGTGTTGAGTTACATCGCTATATAGCCCTCCTTTATACTGTCAAAGAACTAGTACTTTACAGTAGTTCTTAACATAGATGTATTTTTTCATCCCGATCCAGTGTTGTCATTTATCAGGGTCGATATACTGGAAATGTCTGCAGTGATTGCTGTACGTGATTGTGGCGATGACTAATGCACGAGCAATTGCATTACTGGTAGCGTCACAAACGTACAAAAATTTGACAATACAACATTTGAAACGTTTAAGCACGATCTTAAACACAATTGCATTAAAATACATGATTTGACGACGAAGTGCTTGATTAACTTGTGAAACCCTATTCTCGACGCTTGTGCTGATAGTACGCTTCAAATTTTGATCAACACGAGCTCTATATACAAGGTTGAACCTCAACGTGCCTTAACGGGCCAGCTAATTATCAACTTCGCGTTGCTGCATTCAGACATATTGTATACGACTGGTATTGTTTTGACAACAAGTCATTAGCCACGCTATAACCTGAACACAACATACGACCATACTTGCGTTGCTCATATTATTGCAGTTTTGGCATAACTGCGATTAGATATAAAGGCATGTGCGATTTACGAGACCACAGAAGGAATGTAGACCATATTAAATACTCCTATCAGTCAATTAACATTTGAAGCACTATTTTTCATACACTCGCAATTGGAGGGACTCGATATGCTTTAAACTGTGATCGAGCGAAGCGAGCGAGGAAGGCGAGCGACTTGAGCGATAGGATACAAATTGCAATGTGATTCATTTATGACTTTTCTCTCACTCGCTTTCAGTTCGATCGAAATTATACAAAAACCAAGACAATAGGCAAACGCTACTGCGACTCACGGACTTGCATGATCAGCAGTTTACGCTCCCATCTGCCACTTGTTGTTGCGGCTCACGACACTCGCTAACACTCGCTCACACTCGCCACGTCCTGTCGATGGTACCGGAACGCTGACGATAATACCGGTACGTCTCGACTGCGAGCGCGCTAGTTGTGCTGCGCGGCGAGGCAACAACAGCAATTCTAAGTTAGCACAAACTATTTGATTTTTCTGTACACCCAAAAATAGAGGTGACCTCGAACTTTCTCATCGAGGTTGTTAACATTCTATTACAGTATATGTATCTGTTGTCATATAATATTGTGGGCTTCTCACGTGTTTACATAAGTTGACGAATTATCTAGCGTAACTCTTGGTTTGACTGTATTCCTGCAAATACAGGCACACACCCACTTGTACAGCATACCCTACTAAGATCATAACTTTTTGATCCACAAAATGAACAACCAACATGCTTGTGCTGTGTGATGGACACCACAACGGTCGCGTGCTCAAGCAACGCGAGTGCGAGCTGAAGCGGCGACGTCTTTGCGTGGCGAATGCTGCTGTGCTTTGTGAGAGTTTATGGTGCTGTTAGTGGTCAGCGGTAGTTGTGGAAGAGGTAGTGTGGCTGGGCAGCGCAGGTCCTTGGTACCGCCGTCTGGTGTTGTTGGTCACTGGCACGCGATCTTCGTGCAGCAGCTGTTTGAGTGTGCACCGTCGACAAACGATAGTTTGCACTTATCGAATAGCGTAGCCTATTTGCTTGTAAATCAGCCGTTTTCTACATTGGTTTCACTTTGCACTGGACAAATTTGTAATGAAAGGGATAAACAGTATGACAAATTATGTTTTACAATGCACGTTCATTTTGTTGATATTCGATGGGCATTGATGAAGTATTTCGAGGTAGTTGCGCTTGCAGTTCGTGTGAAGAAATGAAGTGGTTTATTCATATTTACCCGATGTAAGTATTACACCTCAGTTGCCAAACGGCCACTTTTACGCGAGTGGAGCAATACAAACGAATTTGAATCCCTCACAATAATTGAAATGAGGCGAGCATGTGCGCGAGAGAAACACAGACAGTCGTGCAATAGCATGAGAGGCACATCAATAATGACGTGTTTTAGATGGCGTATTTTTTTAAACTGTTTATTTATTTGCAAAGTGTGCGTTGTTGACATTGCGCCAGCAAATACTCAAACTAGTTATATAATAGATAGTGACAACTGCAATGCAAGCTCTCTCGTCAAATCCCTTCTGGATCCTGACGTGCATCCTCTTCTTTTGAGCTCCTAACACTACTGGTGTACTCCACATTATCTCCTAGTAGATAATATACTACACAACAACAAATATTTGAAAGTTACATTGTCCGAATATTTACTCTCTATCTAAATAGATTCTCCAAATTGTCTATTGCTATTGAAGTAGTTCACCTCATTAAAAGTATTATAAAACTGAAACAAAAGTCATCAAAAAAATTGAAAAAGTATTACGAGTAAATATCGCACGTCCATTTGCATATTTACGGTAGTTGACACCCTCAATGACGTAGAATTTAAACACACAATTTGAAGTATATTCAATGTGATTTGATAAGTATTTATATGTAGTCGACGCAATTGTTTTTTCGACTTAAATTGGCTTGTTAACCCTCGAAAAATGACATTTAAGGCAGTCATGCTGGAGTCGTTTCTGCATCCACAAATAGCAAAAATTATTCAAAGGTAATCAAGTGTGACACGCCACAATGTAAGCATAAAACAATAAAAAGTGATAAATCACTTGTTCGATGGAGTATAATTTGTGTATGAAACATTATACAGCCAACAAAACGTAGTACAGTACTTCAAAGTGCTGTACTACGTTGTAACACACATGACCAAAACAAATAGTTGTGTTTGACTACCTTACATGAAGCTCACGTGAGTCAAGCACAATTAGTAAATGTGTATATAAATGTATATGTGATGTGAGTGTGGTGTTCGTTTGATAAAACACGTGCAAAACGTGCATGGACATGTTTGTACGACGTGCATCAATGCGATTGCAAACGTGCATCAAAGCATGTCATCACATATCATGCAAATTCAATTTGCGCAGGCAATCGTGTTGTGCATGCGTGAATGTGACTTGTGATTAGTCGCGCATGTTGCCAATCGCGCCCAGTTTTATCGATTGATGACCCTCTTCTGCTTCACAATCAGTTATTTCAGGATCATGCATTTGTACAGGATATTTGAAATAAAGTAAATATAGCATCCTCATTGACTGAATCGGCTTCTATGGTTGTGTGAGCTGTGCTTCTGTGGACTGTGCGCTCAAAACCTGGCGGAAATAATTTACATTTAGCACATATCCCACAGAACGCTTTTCAAACACATATTTGAAGTCTGGATGTGATATGATTAAAATTGACGTCAAGTTATCGACTTACGTCTGCGATGCTGTCGCACATTGTTAGTTATATATATATCTAAACGAAGTTTATTAACTGGAAGTGTCTTCGCTGATAACAAGTTTTAGTCTAACTTCAAAGAGAAATGGACTTCAGTGGTAACTAGTACAACTTCCATATTTTGACAATGTCAGTCAGTATATGCAACTAAATGAAGTGGAACTGTCTGACATTTTTGACAGAAAAAGGCGAGAATGTACTTCTGAATTTCGTTGGGTATATTTAGTTTAGTGACATACAAAAATGTTGACAAAGGTGCAAAAAGAAGCAAGCATCGCCAAGATGTTCGGTAGATCGTGAAAAGCGGTGCGTATCTGCTGACTGCGTTAATGGCGCGTTTGACTGGTGCTTAATTGGTGAAAAAAAGTACAAGAATGAGTGGCGAGCAATAAAGGTTTAGTAATACCAATATACGTTCCATGATTAGCATCCTCGCTATACAAGATTTTCAATCTTGCAGGCAGTAGTAGTGTTTTACACTTACTCTTGATTCTTGCGGTAGTGGGTTTTAGCGCATCGAGTATAGCATTTCGGATTGTGTCTTCTTAAATACTATATTTTGGATGTGAGTCTATCTATAGACGACGCGTCAAGCTCGGCACGAATATCTCACGATATAGCGACAAAAAATATCAGGTACTTACAAAATCGCACAAAACGCTCTTTCTCGAAAGCATAGGAGATTTTGCACCGTGCAAAGCTAAAGCGTGATGCGCGATACCAAAATTGTATTGCTACGAAATAGACATGTTAAACGAACTTTAGTGTCACGACGTCGCATTTTACGATGATATGGAAGAGTCTAAAGCCATACTCCTAAAGATTGGAGTGAAAATACTGCCGTTATACCGGCACTCTGTATCATGCTTAACATGCATGCGATATTCGAAAATTTGAAGGAGGCGACGACAATAGTATAACGAGTCTAAACGAATAATGGCGACACAGCATTGGTAAAGAGACAATCATATAAACGTTGAAGTAAATTAAGACGTAGCGACATGATAACGCCACCTCTGACGTTATATGTATTTTAACTATGTGAGATCGTGTTCAAAAAAGATGTGATATATGAAGCGTTTGTCTAGTGAGACAAAAGGAAACGATGAAGTACATATCTACAGTTCGTATTTTAACCGACTAGTATATGGTACAGTTCGTGTTAGATTAGTTCAAGTGTTGGCATATTTATGGATAAGAAACTACACCAAAAAGATTTTCTGCAGTATTTACTCAAACGTTTGACCATTTGATTGAGTCAAGAATGCAAGGGAAACTTGGCTGTAGATAAGCCTTCTGACAATTGCCAAACCAGCGCTAATGCAAGCTGTTGAGACGAGTGCGACTTGCCATAGATGCGTAGCACATCTTCGAGCACGCGATTCACGCGCTCTTTCTGCCCATCGGTCTCAGAATAGACGACTGTCGACATCGGGAGGCGAGACCCGAGCAACTGAAACAGCAGTGTCTAGAACGCGGACGTGAAACACGGGTCGCGATCAGACACAATCGGCACTGGAAGATCGTGCAGACGGAATACGACGCCCAGATTGTCGCAGTTTCCTTCGCACTCACGGTCGTCGCAACCGGCGCAAGATGTACCATCTTGTTGAAGCGGTTGACAGACACAACGAAGCTGGTACGGCCACTCGCGTCCGGCGGCAGTTCAAACACAACGTCCATGCTTACTGAACGCCAAAGGGTACGCATAAATCGGCAGCAGATGCAAAGTAGCCTGTCGCGACTGCGAAAGCTTCAAGCGCTGACAGATCTCGCAAGAGCGCGCCCACTTGCGTAACCATCAGTACGTCCAGAAAAAGTCAAGCGACAACGCTGCGTACGTCTTATCGCGGCTCAAGTGGCTGCCAGTTGGAGCATAGTGGTGGTAATCGTGCACGATTCCCGCTCGCAGTTCTGGATCGTTTGGACCATGACGCGTGCAGCGTCAACCACGTCCGGCTGGTTCATGATCGCATCGTCGTCCAAGTAGCGCGTGATTATGGGTCTTGTACGCGCTTGGCGGCGCACTGAGAGCGCCTAGCTGTCGGCGATCTAGTGTACGAAAGCAACACGACCATCGACGGGCCATTGGCATACGCGTCGGCGATGTGCCGACGTAGCGACATCATAACAGTGGTGCTGGTAGCATTCACTGCACAGAGGACACACGAATGGAAGTCCTCCATGTCGTCGTCGACTTCGGCTGTCTCGTGCGCAGCGTCTCGATACGTGAATCGAAGTCAGGTCGCCGCGACTAGTCGTTGACAAGAATGTTCAACTTGCCAGGCTTGTAACGCACGACGAAGCTGTACTCGGCAATGAACGAGAGCCAACTAGCCATGCCCTGGCTCAGATGCGGTGACTTGGTCGGCGTCCGCAACGACGCGTTGTCGGCATAATTCATGGCGAGAAGCTCTTTGTTGTGGACAGGGTAGATACACTCAGCCAACTTCAACTGTCGAGGATGGTAACATAAAACGTTCACGACCTTCGTCGTTGGACTTCATCCACGCCCCAATTACAAAGTCGGATTCATGACACACGACGCGGAATGGTTTGGCTTTGTCGGGATGCACCAACACCAATTCGGATTTATACGCGAATTGGTGCTACGGAAGTCACGATCAGCCGACGTCTATTTGATGCAGACTCGATAACGGTTACTCCGCAAACGACCTTGTGTACTTGTGCAGTTAGTTTGTGATACTGAGCCATTGACGAATCTCGGTCTGAGTACTCGGCGTCGACCATTCTCAGACTGACGCGATCTTCTTAGGATCGAACGCCGTCCTTGCCTAAAAATCATCCGAGAACCGGAATCTCCGATGCATAGAAGACGTACTTTTTCTACTATGCATACATTTTGTGTTTGCGCATCGCCGCAAACACTTCACAGAGGTGGCCGATGTGCGCTTCGACATCAGTCGCTCTCGCTTATTGGCGCGACTGCGAAAGAAGATGCCGTCGAAGTAGCTCGGTTAAAAGTTGCACAACTGGCGCAAGACTTGCGAGACCATGCAATTGAATGTTCCCCAAGAGCATCCCACTCGACATGCCGACAGTGGTGAGCTGCACATCGCTCTCGCGCATCAAGATCTGATAGAAGCCGTCCGTCAAGTCGATGGCACTAAAGATCGAGTTGCCCAACAAAGCGTAAAGCACCATGTCCCTGCGTTGGGTTGGCGGCTACGCTGAGATGGTTGCATCGTTCAGTTTGTTGGTCGCATGGACGATGCGCCATCCGCCAGTCGCTTTTTTATAACGTCGGACTTGAATACAGCGACGTGCTCTCGCGCACGTGCCCATCGATTCGACATCCCTAAACAACTCGTCGATCGCAGACACTTGATCGCGGAGAAGCTGCCATCACCGAGTCACACAATCTTTGCTACCAGGCACTAAATCCGCGCACCAAGGTCCTGCAAGCTAGCCAAGATATTGTCGCGAAAGACGTCTGAAAACTCGGTGATGGAATCGCACGCTTGGGTACCAGCTGCACGTAGCAAGCGATTGCGCCGCGAACCGCTGTTTGATTGGCGACTTTGACTCAGCTATTTTCTGGCGCAAATTGAGACCCGCGTCGATGACAGAAACCACACAGCTTTTTCGAGTTCGTCGCGACGGAGCTCTCGAATACTCTTTCCCAATACAACCGTGAGAGCGCCGCCATCAAGTCCGCATAAGACTCTTGAGATCAAGAAGTTGCTGCTGTAAAGCGTCATCACTCATATGGTGTAAAACGTCCATCCGCGCCAGCGTGTCGCGGGACCTTGTGCTCGACCGCGTCTTTAATGGCTCGGCGTTGCTCGTCGACAAAGGTTGTTAAATTTGAGACCGACTTCGACAAATGCCGATGCGCCAATACATACGTTGCAAAGAGGGCCACCGCCCACTATGTGTGACAGTCGACGACAACAACATGCGGCCATGTTTTGGTACCTGCTTCCTAGCGAGCGAAGTCGCGGCTATCATCAAAAGAGCGACGTCTTTTCGCCGAGCATGTGAACCAATTGATGTCGGGATGATAGCGCCTCAACCACGGCATTTTCACGATGTAGTCGAACGAGATTTTGATGTCATACGCCGCGTGTGGCCGTCCGTGAGTTTGACAGCTAACTCGCCTGGTCCCTTGAGCACTCGCAAGCTCTTGGGCAATTATACAATCTGCTGGACGCGACGAAGTTAGTTGTCGCTTCTAGATCAAGGAGCACCGCTGTGGGCGCTTGAGTCCGGTGACGTGCAGTTAGACGACATTCGCGGGTCGTCGCGCGTGGTAGTGGCAATGAGCCGAGCATGATGCACAGCATGGCTGAGAGGTGGATCAGCCATCGATGGTCGAGGACGTCCTTCAAAGCCAGTAGAGCGCCTCAGTCGGCGTCTCGACGACGGCGAGAACCGGAGGTGGACGACTTTCAGCGGCAGGATGACCAGTCTTGCTGCAGCGTATAACAAGAGATCGGGCGCTGCGCTTGGCGGGATCGAGATCCACCACGGCCGCCACGGCCGCGTGTACCAGCGCTTGTTGCGAACAGTTGTCGAGTCACCTACGATTCGACTGTTTCGATCTCCATCTGCTCGTGTCCACAAATCCGGACGCTTTAACGGTGTAATCTTTACTCATTGCGAGGGCAATCGCCACCTCAAACATTGCTGGTATATAGCGCGCCGGTGTGTAGTGCGCCATGACTTTGCGCGAGCCATACGCAAAGAAATGGACTTGAGACGCCATGTCGATCGGCTTCGACATGATACTCAAAAACAAGTATCGCGTGCTACGTGTAGCCGCGCATCGATAGCTTGCCTTGGCGCAGAGCAAAACACTCTTCGTGCATGTGTGGCTCGCCCTGAGGCGGCTCGAACGCGAGCCGCAGATTTTGAATCTACTGAAGAGTTGTTAACGCGTGCTCGTTCGCAGCGAGCCACCCGAGCGCGTATTCCTTGGTCTTGCTAGAAAGACATGAAATCATATAATTCGTCTTTGCCTGCTCGGCCATGACTCGACGCGAGGAGATAGCAAGGTCGATAGCGTAGAGCCAGCAGTTCAGCGGGACGCGGTCTACGTCGGCACTACAAACCGATGTCTACATCTTGAGCTTTTCGTTGTTCGAGTTCCACGATGCAAGTGTTGTCCGCTTGCGCAGAGCGTCGACGAGCTCACGTTGCATGAACTCATGGGCGGCGATCCGCTGCTTATCAGCAGACCCTGATTGAGTTCCCCGACGCGTCTGAGAGGCGATGGAGTGCGACCAATTCGATTTCCGCCATGTGGGGGCTGTTCTCATTTTCGAGGGTGTCGTTCATGTCGTTCTTGGGCGTCGTAGGAAACCGGGTTAACTGTTTGTTACTGTCTTGCAAATGCGTAGGAGAAAGCAAATAATACTCTAGATCAATATATTCAATCGTGAGTCAAATGACCGACTGTGGAAACCACATGATGCAAGTTCTATACTGTGGTTGGCTGAAAAAGGTGCTGGGACACCCAATTGACTAACACATCAGCATTTGACAAGCATGCACACCAACACAGACCTGTGACGTTGATGCGTCATGACTAAAACTAAAAGGCACTACAGACTAACTCAAAATGTAGTTGCATAAATCCTAAAGTTTCTGTCTACAAAATAACCCCGTTACATATAACCGATCAAGTAGACAGTTTGCATGTTATATTTATTGCCTTTTGCGTCAGCGAAATCGTACAAAATGGTGTGTTTGATCATCTGTAATATCTGCGCGCCTGGCTCGTACCACCGGCTTATGGCGACGATATGGCCATAGCAGCGAGATACAACATTGACTACTATGACGCATATATATTTAGGCTACTGAAAGAGTTGAAATGTTGCGTTGTGCTTATTAACCAATTTGTGACAATTATTGTTAACTCATATGTATCCATTCATTAGAGATAACTTGTGACAGCATCTTTTAAGGTCGTGTTTAGCGCGTACCTGTTATTTAGTCACCAGCCTCATTGAATTAGATTGTTGTACGATTACGCAGCAATTTTTTGCTTTATTCTTTGTACGCAATATAACCGATTTGTTCGTTGAATTTTAGCAAAGTTTCTGACGTTGAAAATGTAGTCCGGTTATATATAGCTGGTTGGGCTAATATATACATGTAAGGAATTTTATTGCATTTGGTATACTGTATTTACGGCGATTTCGCTGAAACTAATAACGTTGTCACATTGGGGAAATCGCTCGAATAGCCACATGCTTTCCCACGGATCGAGACATTGTGATAAATGCATGTTATGATCTAATTTATATGTTTCGTCTGTACGCTCAGTTCGTTCTATTATCGGCGAAAATAGGTTATATTTCGCTGGTTTGCGCACAACATGTTGTCATTACCGATATCTGCAATACCTGCACTCCAATGTTTATACATGTGCCGCGTCGCTCGCCAAACAGCGCATCAACTACTATACAGGCGGCTAGGCTTACGACAATGGAATAAGCGCCACAGTTTAATCGCAAAGATACACCATTTTCCAGTTGGATATAGTACTGTGGATATATTACATATACAGCATTAATCAGCGAGTCTAATAAATATTGTTTTGTATGTCGCTAACTTCGTCTGATGAAACATATGTAGTAATTATTATATATGTGTATCTAATAGAATATCTTGCGGATATATTAAAGTACTTGAGGCGTCGTCGGCGGCTCGTTTTGATACGTGTGTGCGGAGTAGTTTGCAACAGCGCAGCAAAACATTATTTTGACTTGTGCAGGCAGCGTGTTTAATGTCGAATCTCGCATATAAATTATCATGTATATTATGTGTTTTGTTTGATATTTATAGCTCAATATACTCTGTTCATCTTTTTACGATATTGTTAAAACTATCAAGATATATAAAATTGGATCCATTATGGTGCGTCGTGTGCGCTTGCTCATGGAATCATGTGTAAACGAAAATATATTCCTGCTATGGTAATTTTAACAAATTATGTGTTCTTGTTTGTGGTTGTCATATACTATACTGATAAAATGCATTGTATACATGTATATACTTTTCATTATGGTACAAAAATCGCAGGTATTTCGCCAAATTGGACACGATCGCAATGCTATTTTTGGCAGAAATAACAGCCCTGAATCGTATACTGTCAAGCAAGCTCGCTATTGTGAGGCTGCCGGCCTAAACGCTTGATCAACTGGGTGTCCCATCACGCCGATCCACTCAAGAAAATTCTAGTGTGCAAACACATGATGGTAAGAAGTGGACACACGAGAAACGACATACGAACGCACGATATTTCATCACAGCATTGTCCAATTTGTTTGTCAAGCAGTTAAAGTTAATGATCTATATTTAGTGTAAATTATCGTATATTTGTCTATTTAGTATAATTGCTTGTCATTTTCTACGAATAAGAAACAACGCACCAGCGACCGCAATGCTGCGCTTGGTGATCAGCATAAGAACTGGCAGCTCTAAAGCAGCGCACAAAGTGCAACGATGTTGATGAACTGTCCGTGGATGGAGCGTACTAATGCGTTCATGTTGATTATTACACTATGTATTTGTGCGAAGACTTGACCGATGCAGTGAGATGCTAAAACTATACGTGGCATTGAGAATACAACTGCATTAGGAATATATATATTGCTACTTGTGGTCCGCTTCGTTCGAGAAATAAATTTTTTGTCGGTAGGTCAGGTAAAGAAATGACAGTACCTTACATATCTCGTGTATTGTGAGATTGAGAAGTTGTATCAGCATTCTTGCGGTCGCGTATTAATAGGTCATCCATATTTAATATTGTCCACAGTAGATCAATTTCACGCTACTAATAACTAATACCAAATTACATATCGGGTACCACGTAGGGTTGACAAATATACCATCGGTATATAAGGCAACATATGTCATAAACATTTAATTATGTTCAATTGAGTATTTACGTATTTTAGATCATCCCATCCAATTAATTGATGTAATATTAACACATTCAATTTCTTAGTATCATATCATCTTGTTTCACGAAAATATAGTACATTACATAGTCGTATTCTGAGAATGTCAATTTCATTGTATTCATATATGAGTGCAGATATAAACTACAGAAAGATGTGAGTAATCTCGATAAATTTCTTGGTATCATTTATCGTGATCAATTTCCAGAATCTGATCTTACATATTTGTTTTGTGGCACGCTTTAATGTCGGAGTCTGAAAATGTGTGTCAAATGCGTCAATAATCTCTCCGAATGTGGAC
>JAADXH010001208.1:0-12710 GCA_023337595.1 Globisporangium camurandrum | reverse complement strand
GCCGGCTCCGACCACAGAAACACCGACACCAGCTCCAACGACGGAGGCACCGACGCCAGCACCGACAACCGTGGCACCAACGCCAGCGCCGACGACGGAGGCACCATCATCTGCGCCGACGCCAGCGCCGTCGAACCCGGCTGACAAGGCGTGTGCGATCTTCAAGGTCGAAGAGCGGTGCTTGAACACATTCCCAGGCAAGTGTGCGTGGATCGGCGGCAAGTGCGTCGGTAACCCTGCGAACGTGACGCCAGCTCCGACCTCGGCGGCCCCGACGCCAGCGCCAACGACGGAGGCACCAACGCCAGCGCCAACGACAGTCGCTCCGACGCCTGCACCAACGACAGTCGCCCCGACGCCGGCTCCGACCACAGAAACACCGACACCAGCTCCAACGACGGAGGCACCGACGCCAGCACCGACAACCGTGGCACCAACGCCAGCGCCGACGACGGAAGCACCGACGCCAGCGCCAACGACGGAAGCACCAACGCCAGCACCAACGACTGTGGCACCGACACCGGCGCCAACTACCGACGCTCCGACGCCAGCGCCGACAACTGTGGCGCCTACACCGGCACCGACGACTATCGCGCCAACGCCGGTGGTGACGACCGTGTCTCCGACGCCAGCCCCGACACCGGCATGCGTGCCAACGAACGGCAACTGTGGCAATGCTGCGACTGGCGCAAGCTGCTGTGCGTCGGCAGGCGACTACTGCCAGCCATGGAACCCGGGGTACTACCAGTGCCGCCCGATTGCTGCCAAGTGTGGCAAGCAGGAAGTGAACGTCGACTACTACGGCGGCGACATTGCGACCGTGTTTGGCTTGCTGCCCGAGACGTGCTGCGACAAGTGCCACACAACAGCGGGCTGCACTGCGTACACGTTTGTGAACTACAACACGGACAGCCGCACGACGTGCTACCTGAAGAAGAACGCGGGCGAGCGCCGCGTGTCGGTCGGTGCGATCTCGGCGACGATCGTCGGTGCGACGCCGCCACCGCCAGTGTGTGCGCCAGTCGGCGGCAGCTGTGGCAACGAGCGCGACGGCATGTCGTGCTGCTCGGATGGCGAGTACTGCCAGCCGTGGAACCCTGGATACTACCAGTGTCGCCCAGCGCCGCAGCAGTGTGGCGTGCAGCAAGTTGGCATCGACCTGGCTGGCGACGACCTCGCAACGCTGCGCGACGTGCTGCCAGCCGACTGCTGCGCCAAGTGCGCGGCAACGCCAGGGTGCAAGGCGTACACGCACGTGAACGCCAACAGCGACAATCGCTCGGCGTGCTACCTGAAGAAGGGTACCGGCCAAGCGCGCAAGCTCGCAGGCGCCGTGTCGTCAGTGGTGACGAACCCCAAGCCCGAGTGCTCGACCCCAGTTGGCGGCACATGCGGCTCAAGCCAGGGCACGACGTGCTGTCCATCTGGCTCGTACTGCCAGCCGTGGAACGCGTGGTACTACCAGTGCGTCCCGACGCCGTCGCAGTGCTCGCAGCAGATCACGGACGTCGACTTTCACGGCAACGACCTCCGCACGGTCGTGAACGTGTCGCCAACCGAGTGCTGCGACCAGTGCAAGCGGACGTCGGGCTGCAAAGCGTACACGTTTGTGAACGCGCGCGCAGATGGCAGCACCGCGTGCTACCTCAAGAGTGGCACCGGCGACCGCCGCGTGCTCAGTGGTGCGGTGTCCGGTATCGTGAACTAGTAGCGCGATTGAGTGGGTACATACATGTAGGCAAGTGAGTGACAGCCGTCCTGCTTCTCTAGCGAGTCATCATTGGGAATGGCACACGCAACGGAGGCGCAGAGGTTGATCTGTTCAGCAAGTAGTGCACACGAGTTGGTTAGTAGGCTGTGATGGTTGAACTGTAAGCATTGCCAATATACAGCTCGATTCGTCGTCTTGGTTGACGTTGATTCGTGCTTGTACATGTGCGGAAACGAGTTGGTGCTGAGGACGACGTCGGCTGGATGTCACAGCTTGGTACAATTCCAACCATAACTGGTACTACTGCACGTAGTACGTACTAGGATATTTCATATATGGTATATAGCGCTACATAATGACGTCAACTTACATCCCAAACAACTGCAACCCGACATGAGCACTGCCACGACGCCTGGCGCTGCTGCTGCGCGCGACGACACGAACGCTGCAGCGAAAAAGAGTGACCGCCGTGAAAAGATCCGCGCAGCACTCACGCGTCTCGGTGTCCAGGCGCTGCGCGGACAGCAGGGAGCCGCACTGCGCAGCGTGCTTGCGCGGCACGACACACTCGTGCTCATGCCGACAGGCGGCGGCAAGTCACTCTGCTACCAGCTGCCAGCGCTGCTGCTGCCAGGACTCGTTGTTGTAATCTGTCCGCTGCTTGCGCTCATGCAGGACCAGGTGGCTGCACTGCGGCGCAAACACATTGCTGTCGAGATGCTCTCGTCGCTCGCAACCGAGAGCGAGAAGCGCGCAATCCACGACGCGTTGCTACAACAGTCGTTGCAAACGCGTTCTAGTGTAGGAAACAGCAGTAGCCGTGTTGAGCTACTCTACACGACACCCGAGTCGCTCATGACTGAGAGTGTACAGCAACTGCTCGCGACGCTGCATGCACGCAACGCGCTCGCCCTCGTTGCAGTTGACGAAGCGCATTGCATCAGTGCATGGGGCCATGACTTTCGCCCTGCGTACCGCCAACTCGGTGCATTGCGCACAGCGCTACCGTGCGTACCTTTCCTCGCACTTACTGCAACGGCGACGCTCCAAGTGCGTACCGACATCCAGCAACAGCTGCGGTTTACGCCACCACCAGCAACTACGCAAACAGCAAAAGCGACCGGCTGTCGCGTCCTTGTTGGCGATTTTAATCGCGCCAATATCTCGTACACTGTCGTCGACAAGGACGCACTCGCAGACCCGGTCGGTGCTCTGTCGCGGTACATCTCGACGCGTCACACCGGTGCGAGTGGCATCATCTACGTCCACACGCGCGCGGCGACCGATGCGCTCGTTACAGAACTCCAAGCGCGCGAAGCAGCGCTACGCGTCGGTGCGTTCCACGCAAAGCTCCCACTCGCACAGCGCACGCACGTATTGACGCAGTGGCTTGCTGGTGACGTCGCTGTAATCGTTGCGACCGTTGCGTTCGGCATGGGCATCGACCATCCGCACGTGCGGTTCGTCGTACACTGGAACGTGCCAAAGACGCTCGAAGGTTTCTACCAAGAGTCGGGCCGTGCAGGTCGCGATGGCAACGCGAGTGAGAGCGTCTTGCTGTTTGCGCAGCGTGACTATTCTTTATATCAGTTTCTACTCACAAAGGATGACCCCGACAGCAACACTACGAGCGCTGATTCATCTGGAAGCAAAACTATTGACACAGCGAAAGGCGCAAAGCGCCGCAAGCGACAACAACACGCACTTACGCTGCTCGAGCACGTACGATCGTTTGCAACCGACCGTGCGTGCCGTCGCCAGGCGCTGCTGCGGTACTTTGGACAGCAGATCGCAGTCCGCGAGTGCGCGAAGCGCTGCGACGTATGTGACCCACGCCTGCAGTTCTTTCGCTTCGAGCAGCAGACGAGCGGTGACGATTGTACAGCACTCGCGTTTGCAAAAGCGTCGATGCGGACGCTAACAACGCAGACGCAGGCGTGTGACGGCAGTAGCGCTGGCAGTGGTCACGCAAAGCGACAGCGTACGGGCGACGCGCGGCGCGACAACTTGCTATCTGCGCGTGCTGGCGCGTACGTACCGGAACAAACCAAGTCGGTGGTCGTTGGTGCGCGCAGTCGCGGCGTGTTCGCAGCCGAAGGGTTCGTCGCGGTGAATGACGCTCTGAGCTCCGATGACAACGACGATGTTGGGAATCGTGATCGTAATGAGCGAAACGAAATCGCAGAGTTTGCAGTGCAGACGCGCAATCGCCACCGACGTCCTGCCGAGTCCACGATGGACGATACGCTCGCAGCACTGGAGCGCGCGGAAGCGGAGGAGGAGAAAACAACCGCGCGTCGCACCAAGTGGTCGCGATTCGATTGACGCTGTTGGATCATCGAGCCAGAAGAGCGAGAGAACAACACAAAGCAGAGGCGCAGCGGTGATCGCAACTGTTTATACGGCCTATTATGCGCGTTCTCTCCTCTCCCTTCTCTCCTCTTTCTACTGACGACTATCGTTGCTGCCTACAGCACACGAGCGCTATTATTCGACTAGATCCGACTCGCGCGCCGTCGGTCGGTCTTGAACTCGATCGTGTGGCTCGACCAGTCGGTTGCGGTCGACGACACGGCGCTACTGTTCAAGCTGTTGCTCTCCGCGTCGCTGCAACGCGCGGTGTGGGATGACGACGCGAGCGCCGACGCGTGACTGAGTGCACTCGCAACGTTGCGCAAGTGGTACGTGAGCTCCAAGCTACTCGGTCGATCGCGCGGGTCGAACGCCAGGCATCGATGCGCGAGCTCAAGCACGGGACCTGGACACTGCGCAGAGAACGCCGGGCGGAGCTCGCCTTTTGCAACGTGCTTGCGAATCGTAGCGTCGCTCAGCGGTCGGTTGTCGCGCGCATTTCGTTGTCCGTCGTACGGCAGCTGCTGCGTGTCGAGTTCACACAACAGGACGCCAAACGCGTAGATATCGACCGCCTCCGCGTAGTGCGTATAGGCCAGAAGGACTTCCGGTGCGATCCACCGGACGGATCCGGACGTCTGTGCAAGCAAGTGCCGCACGTCGCCATCGACGCCTCTGTCGTCGTTGTTTGTAGTTGTGCGATGATCGCTGTTCGCGTGCGCGCGTCGCTGCGTTGGTGGTCGTGGGACAGCAGCAGCTGGCGCGGCTGTCGCGGTCGTCCCGAGGTACTTGGCGAGGCCAAAGTCACTAAGTTTGGCGCGGAGCGTCTGATCGAGCAGCACGTTGCGCGATTGGAGGCTGCAGTGCACGAGCGCTGCTGGTTCAAGCGAGTGCATGTACGCGAGTGCGGCGAGCACATCGAGCGCAATACGAAACTTGTTGTCGTTCCACTCGTGCGGCACGAGCACGACCGAGTTGCGTTGCTGTGCGCTGCTCGCGCTCGCACTTCGCTTGTCGCGGAGTCCGTCGGTCGCCGTCACGGCAGTCGCAACCGCGTTTGCTACAGTATGCTGGCGATGCAAGAACGACCGCAAGTCCTGTTGCGGTACGTACTCCATGACGCACAGGATCGACGACGCGCGCGTGGACCATGCGAGGCCGTAGAAAGCAACGATGTGCGGATGGTCGAGGCGCGACAGCACTTTGATCTCCATGACAAACGCCTCCAAAACGACCGGATCGACTCGTCCTGCGTGTTGTTGCTGTTGATAGTTTTGTCGCAGACTCGGCTTGAGCTGCTTGACTGCGACTTTGTCGAGTCGGTACGTTGCTTCCCACACCTCGTGGAACGTGTTGTTGGAAGACGATGAGAGACAGCGCAGGAGCTGGACCGAATCGTAATCGACGCGCCATGCGAGGAGTTCGTCGTCGACCCAACTGGTCGAGTCGTCGTCCGTGTCACTGTGACCATCGCCGTCGTCATCATGGATACGAAAGCTGCTCGTAAACACGGAGCGACTCCGGACGCTCAAGTTGCTCCGGCTTGCTGTGTCAAGGCTGAGGCTCTTGCTCGCTTCCAATGCTGCTGCGCTGTCGCTGTCGTGTGACGAATACACGAAGCCAGGGAACGTCCGATCGTCGTTATCGTTATCGTCATAGTCGTTCGGATCGTAGTCACCACCAAAGCGCGACGGCGACTCGAGGAACGCAACCGAGCCGGGCGAACTTACGACGCCGCCAGCAGGTTTGCTGTTGCGCCGCCGGCGACGCACGACGCGGACACCAACGAGCGCGACGACGAGTGCGAGGAAGAAGCTCGCAAAGATGTACACGATCTGGAGCTTGTCGCTGCGCGCAGTCGTCGTGCTTGCGTCGTCGTCGCCAATTGCGGACGCGTCGTCTGGGCGAATCGCCTCTGGTGCGTCCGTGAGAAGTGGTGGCGCTGTGCCAGGCGTGACGCAGATTTTGTAGTCCCCCAGCGGCTGTTGGTCCGCGAGCGCACACGACGCAAACGCGCTCTGTTGGATGCGAAACTGCGACAGTTTGGCGAGGAACGCAAACTCAACTGTCGTGAGCGTCCACGGACCAATGGGGTTCCCTGTGAGGTACCTGAACGAAGTAGAAGACGTAGTTTGTACAGCATCGTCAGTGGATGCGATGACACAGTTGTTGTCAGTGGTCGAGCGCGTACAGTTCATCGAGGCGTGGGAGCGTGAATGCCGACGGGGGCACGGTGCGCAGTTGATTCGCGCTCAGGTCTCTGTTGTTGATAGCAGACACAGTCGATAGTAGAAGCAACTGAGTCAGTCGTTTGCTCCCATGCTGGTGGATCGACGCACTTGCTGTTTCATAAACTGCAAACGTACAAAACGCGGAGCTTGGGGAGCGAGATGTTGCAGTCGTGAATTGCGTTGGACGACAAGTTGCTGTTTTTGCCAAGGTGGCGTCAGTACAGACGACACACAACGAGCCACATTTGTAACTCGGACTTGGTTGTTAAAGCCCAGAAGAATGCTACACGTACACGATCTCGAGCGACGACTCCGTGTTCGACAAACGACACGATTGCACGTCGTTCGCTGCAACATTGAGCTCCAAAAGCAGCGGCGACCTCGCCGCGAATGCACCGACAGCCGACATGTTTGTCAGTAGGTTTCCACTCAAGTTGCTGTCAATAGCGAGTGCGACACATAAGCGTGAGTGACGCACGGCAGCATACACAACATAGAACGACACTGGTGATAGTTGACAGCAGCAGCACTAGGAGCAGCAGCACTAGGAGCAGCAACAACACGTACAGCACACGTAGTTTCGAAGCAACAGCGCTGCTCGTTGCGCTATCGAGTGACTGAATCTTGTTGCGTGCGACGTTGAGCACTTGGAGCGCCGGCAGTGCGTCCACGAGCTGCATCGGTGCGCGCACGAGGTCACATGACGCCAAGTGGCTGGAGGATTGTGCAACATCATGCAGCAAACAGTTGAGAGTGTGTGAGAGAGAGAGAGATGGAGAGACAGAGTGATCGTTTATCCACGCAAACGTACAGCTCCGTGATGCTGGGACTCACTTGCGTGGCGCTGGGCGTGAGTTGCAGTTGTGGATTGCCACTCAGATCGACGCGCGTGAGTTTGTTCAAACGAAAGAGCCAGTCTGGAAGCGTTCGGAGACTCGGGATCCGTTGGAGCGAACTGTCGATGATCGACGTCATTGCCCCATTTACACACACACAGTGTGAATAATGGACTTGTTGTCGTACAGCCAGCAGCAATAGGACGTACATGGACTGGAGGTTCGGTAAACTACACGCAAGCGTCGCGATCGGGTTCTCGTCGAGGATCCTGCTCACGCGTACGAGCCACTCGTCAGTCGTTTAGCCCTTACACGGCAGTGTAATAGGCTCGTACAGTGTCGTGAGGCTCGCATTCAGCGGTTCGCTCGCGCCAATCGGGTCCAAACACGACGCCACGAGGTTCTGCGTGAGGTTGAGCGTCTCGAGCTTCTTCATGCGCCAGATCGTCTCGGGGACTTGCGCAAAGCGATTCATCGACAGGTCGCTGTGACGGGGATGTGCGTACGATAGCAGTAGGTACGCGTGTGAGAGGTGCCTGTCGTCGTCTCCACATACTCTACCGTCGGCAACAGCAACACAGCAACAGCAACGTACAGGAACTCGATCAGCGAGTCTTGAAACTGCGTCGGGAGCTTCTGGAGTTGATTGCGTGGCAAGCGACTGCCACGGACGATTGAAGGACAATAGGATGTGAGTAGAGAAAAAGAAAGAGAGAGAGAGAGCGTGTGTCGTATTGTATGTGGACGCACCAGTCGCGGAGCTCCCGGAGTTCGTAGATCGCACGTGGGACGTCCTGGAGCATGCAATTCGAGCACGTGCTGCTCGACGCAGCGTAGTGAGAATGGTTGCGATCGATTGGGAGGCTGCTTGGTACATGGTGCACGTCCAGCGAACGCTGCTACCCACCACATAGATTGCAGCAGCAGCAGCTGCAGAAGCACATGATCACGTACAATGCCATGGTGCTCTGGAACGACGCGAGCGACGCAGAGAAGACCTCGACAAAGTTGAGGTTTGCGAGGAACCTGCACACGTCCGGACACACACAGCACATCGCGGCGCAGGCGGTGAGCATACCACAGACACACGTGTAGCGCACACATACGCCTGCGAGCCAGTGCGCCACTTCATACGCACAATGTACGCGCATCGGGCTGCGCGACGACGGCGCTCGCCCCGAGCGACGCGCTGCTAATGTTAAGCCCAAGAATCGTGGCGGTGGTCGTCGTTGCTGCGGCTGTCGTAGCGACGGCGACGGCGCGCTCCAGACAGTGTAATGCGTCTGCGCGCGGGTGCTCGGGTGCTGCGACTGCAGAGCACGATCTCACCGCAGTGGCGGCGAATGAAGAAGGTGGAAGAACAAGGTGAGGGGGCGCGGTCGAGCGAGCATGGAGCCGGAAGTAGTACTGTGTGGTGTCGTTGTCCTCGAGGCGGAGAGGCACTTTTTCCACGATGACGACGCCAATGCGCTCTTCCACTGTACACTCGGGTACACTGCATTCATATCAAATGCAGCGGCGCCATGTGGCACACTCCGCGAGTTTTTCCATGGAGTTGACAAACCCGCCGCCTCTGACTATATCACAGCAAATGAGTTAAATGAGCTACGTTGTGTATGCGGAATGAGTCGTGGTGGCTGGTGGCGCGGGTGGCGCAGATGGCGGACCATTCACAAATTTCAAACGCATGCGTGCGCACGAAGCCATCTACAGTAGATGGACGACCTTTTATAGCGCGACTTGGTTGCCGACACAAGTGGAGCGCAGTGCACGAAAGTGGACACATGCTTACACGCGCCAAGATCGACTGACCCCTACACAGAGCGATTTGGTGTGTCAAATTTGTTGTCGCTTCTCCCATAAATTATGTTGGCTGTGCAACTCGGTGTGATTAGACAGCATAAAATATTGATGAAATCTAGTATCAAAATGAAAAATATTACCAATCGTCTTGGCAAACCTACTCAATATGTTATGCGATCTACAATGCACTACCGATGCATTTATCAAGATAGTGAGGATGATGGACATTGCACCAACAAATCGTGTTCGTCAAGCATTCACAGACATTCTGAGCAAGCTGTCATTTCGCATTTCATCCCACATGGAGCTCACTGCTACAAGCCGACTCTACCAAGATGCTGTCGCTGCTACTCGACTTGCCAACGAACGCCTCGAACCACGTACGCGTACCGACTACACTAGCACCCTACGCCGCTTTACTGCATTTTGCGGATCAGAAGGATATCCGAATCCATTGCAGCAGCACTTTGTCGAGCTTCCCAGCGTGCTCGCCGCATCCACCAGCTCGCCGAGACGAATACCAGTATAAAATCGTATGGGATAACTCGGCGAAGTCTGCAATAATATGTCAGATACTCGTCGGGCTCAGAAAAGTCGAGAAATGGGTGCTAACGCAAACAGGAGTTTCTGCGATGTTGTTCCCAAAGTTGACAGCCCTCATCCACTATACTGCAAAGGAATCGGCCTTCAGCTCTCGGTAGAGTTTTCGCTGTGTTTCTATGGCATTTCCGATTCAACGAAGTATTAAAGATAAAGTAGGGCGACGTTCAACTTGGGCTTCGACGCGCGTCAACAGACGATTCTGGAGGCATCATCAAATACGGCTGTTTCACAATTAGCGACAGAAACATGGACTATCACCGACACGCAAGCAGTATGTACCAACGTTACAATTTGTCAATGATATAACGCGCCGACATGTTTCAGAACTTGGTTTGCAAACCCCAACACTCGTTTAAACCGTTCTCGCGTCTTCCGCACTACTAAAATTCCCGTGTGGAATCATTAGCATGTGTGGTCTATGCCGAACGTCAGATTTTTCGAAGGTGGTGGCAATTTGGTACGCATTCATGTCGGACAACAACTTCCCTTAAGTACGTAACATTGCGTCAGCAGCCATGTCGCATCAACGAAAGCGTACTGAAGGACATGATATGTTTTTGTCGCATAGCTTCCGGCGCGGCGGAGCACATTAACGGTTTATGTTCGCCCGGAGCGTCGAAGCTGGTCGCTTAAGCTCGTGAAGTGGTGGCGGGGTGGTCCCAAAATAAGCAGAACGAAACGACCGTGCGTTACCTGCTCGGCGATGTACAAGACCGCGAAGAATGTCGGCTTGGAATTTGGCTCGCACCTCACGTGATCGACTCGCATTGTAAGACCGCGATGATCTATGCAGACGCACATCTACACACAGCCCCCAACTGCGTCTATACTAATGGCAAAAAATAACATTAGGGCAGCATCATTGAGAGCGTTCAAAATCTCGAACGGAAAGCGCTTGCCTATCCACCCGTTTCAGTCGAAACCGAATGTCCTTGTCCATCCCTATCAAGACATATCGACACTACGACATTGACGTCCTAACTTCCAGATGCAATGTCGTGGCGCGACTACGTTACGTTATACAGGACGAACAACGCAGCGTGTCACAAGTATGAAGCAGGAGTCGACATGTTGGCACACGACTGCAAGGTTCACCGCTGCCGTTGTCCGAAAATGATACTAATAACATTGTTTGCGCGAACTACGTACGACGACGATCTTGAGCGATTTTGAGAGCGACTTTGCTGCAGCCAAATGTGGCGTACAGTGAACAAACTATTAGCTCGAAAAAGAAGCCTAAAGTAGTGATAGTCGTGCGTGATAAATTTTAATAGTCAAATGGTGCAGAATCAGTAAAATCGTGTCATGGTGTACGCGTCATTCAGCCGAAATGTACTAACGGGTGCGGATTCAGTAACATACAGTTTCGAAGTGTACCCGGTGTATCTGTAAATGGGATTATAAACGAGACCAACAAAGCAGTACAATGTCATGTACTATAGGTATAACGCATCCAGATAAATCACATATATAGAGTCCGAGTCGCTTTCGTCGTCGGAATCGTCTTCTTTACGGTGTTCAACAGCCAACAAATTGGACGAAATTTCGATCGGATGACTTGAGTCGCCGATTTGTTGGCGAACACGCGGAAGAGATGGTGTTATGTCGTCAATCAATGGTGGAACTGGGTCGCTGACCTTAGCGAATGAAATATCCTCAATTAAGTAAGTATTCGAGAGTCATTGAAGCGTCACAACTAAGACACATGTATCCCCTTGAACGACGTCCATTCCATTGATGTGGGATGTACAACAGTAGCGGCAGTTTTTTTTGAACATGCCTGTAAATTCCATATCGGTTATATAATGGTCGGGATACTTCATTAAGAAAATTTGTAATATATACGTTTAGGAAGATAGTATTCAATTTAGCTTAGGATTTGTTCAAGTGACGCCTGCACGTTGCTCGCATACTTGTGTGTGCATTTCAACTTCGTTGTGGTTGGTTTGTGGTTGTAGAGAGTTGACCTTTCAACTGCTGACAAAGCATGAGCTTGAAGGCATTTAAAAATCTTTGTTAGGGAGGAAAACTGAGTTATATGATACAAATGTTCAGAGCAAATTTCCCTTCTACTCGTCACTGCTTCAGTGACTGTACTTGACGTGCAAGTACGTGTCGTCCGTCCACGCTTCCTCACCTGCACCGTGTACGTCGGTAACGGTCAGCCCGTTACAAATATAGCCAGTTCTTGAGCCGCCGTGTCTGCTTCTTCGGGTTAAGTGAGAGCATGTGCGGCTTGCTAAGCCAGACCTTCCGTCGACTGCGGTGCTGCTGAATCTTGGATGGGTTTAAATGGTAGTGCATTCACGAACGCCAAAATATTATTGATGTCGTATGGCATAGTGACCAGCACAACACTGCCAATACTGGGATAGGCTGCAGCATGCACAAAGTGAATAATTCGAGCGATATGGATTTCGAAGATGCGGCTGTTGTGGATGTCGCTGTTTTGTTGTGTGCGTACTGCAACGCGCTCAGTCATTATGCGACACCGGCTTGCTCGTTGGTGTCGAGTCATGTTGCACGATGACCCTTGGATAAATCGTCCGCAGTTGCTGCACTCACTGCCACGTCTTGTGGGTGCACCTCGACATGTTGGGCGATGTCCTGCGAGGATTTCTGGGTGACAGAAGTCGCAGTTGCCGATCTCGCAGGTGTTTAAACTCACCATGTACGTGTACCACATAATCAATCATCTTATATTGGTATCAATGCATGCGAAATATGGCAACAGTTAAGCGAAACTTACGTTGATGCACGTGCGATAGAGCGTGTTGCACAGGTGAAGTAGATGGAATTGTGATGTTTTTGATAATGATGTCAAGTTTTGTTGTTGTTAGCAAATTGTTGCTCGTGCTGGTGCAGTTCTACCCAAATACACGCGCGCACAAAAAAATCTCAACAATGCACCATCATCACTAACCCTAGAGAAACATTCATCACACTAAATGCGTTGAATACAAGACATAAATAATTGGTGTGGTACACACATTCACACCACAATTGCACATTGTCAACGAAGTCCTACTTCAGGCTCAACTGCGACGTTGTGTGCTCGATCGATACTTACACTTGTGCTTGTAATCGCGATGTCAAGTTTCGCTGTTTGATTTTCATTTATGCTCGTTTGTGTTGTTTGTCTGTATGTGCGTTTATTTGTTTGTAAGTTTGTCT
>JAADXH010001207.1:0-12719 GCA_023337595.1 Globisporangium camurandrum | reverse complement strand
GAGGCGATGCACTTCGCCTTGAAGCCCGGTGATGGATTCGAGCAGCGACAGCTCGTATCGCTCCTGCTTGGCGCGGAACAAGTGACCGCGCTGGCTGTTGGTGAGGCTCGGACGACTGCCGCGCTTGCGACGGCCTGTTTTGGTTGTTGTTGTCGATGTTGTCGATGACGGTGAAGTGGTAGCGTGCAGTTGTTGGTGTGGCAGCGGCAAGTACTGCGCGTTCGTTGCGCGCTGCTGCGGTAGGTGCTCGGAGGCGACACGATTGCCACTGCTAAAGTTGGTGTCGTTGCTGTTGTTGGAAGTGATGCCTGGCGGCACAGATGCAGTGGATAGGATTGCCCATATTGCAGCTGCTGAAGTGGTCACTGCAGATGCCTGTGGCACAAAGCTGGCGGCAGCGGCGGCGTCTTTGCCGTTACTCCTGTCGGACGGCGGCGCCATTGCGTAGCGAAGTGCGAAGCAAGGCACAGCTGTTGTTGTCGTGGTCGGCAAATTCGGAAGTGAGCTGTACATCTGTTGCGTCACAAGGTGACTCAAGAATGAGTCGTGGCAACTGCGCGTGATTTTGTGACCGAAATAGAATCACCGGGCATTTTAATTGATCGTGTTTTGTTATTCAGAGCTGACACTTTGTGCAAAAAAGTTACACACATTTCTCAAATAACACTTCGCAAAAAAACTTTGTGTTAGGGTTTGAATGGTGTCGTTCTTGTAAATCGCCAATGCGCGCCATTTTTGAACCAACTTGGAACTTGGTTGGTATTGAATATTGAAAAATCACCTGTCTCCCCGACAACGATGGCGAATGCAAAAATCGGATAGTTAAAAGAAATAAACATTACACATCACTTAAGTGTTCTTCGTTTAGAACTTGTGCTCAAACAGATTGTTGTAACAAATGCCGTGTTCATTTTCAGTAGTCCACTAAGGTATGTATTTATTGTCGTCCAAGAGATGATCCTGCTCTTGTAAACAAACATTAGCAAAATTTGCATTGTAGCAGCATGGTTGTTTTTGTCGCAAGTAAAGTGGTTTGGTTGTGTTTTTACATTTATAAAAGCAACTTTGCTCATGTTCGACATACAAATACATGCGCTTTCCTGAGTAGTTCATACTGAGGGAGGAAGATATCACATCCAAAGTGTAATGCAAGATCAGTATAAGTAAACTCGAAATGAGAACCCAGGCGAACCAAAAATGAATCCAAACTAACGTGATACAAAATTACCATTGACATTCGATATACGTGAAAATGCGATTTCGCTAAACACAAGGAAGTGATACAGAGAATGCTTACTTATAGGAAAATTTATATCATTCTCAATGTTTATGAGTATGTATGAGCGTTGCTGAAATACTCGACGAAGACTATATCAACACCATTAATTTACGTGAAATTCGATGACATGAGGTGGAAATTACCAAGCCGTGCAATACTCTTTCGCGCGAGCAAATCAAACTGTCGATGTATATGTACTCTCAATCTGCCACGCATTTCAAACGAAAAGATATGACGTTTTGCGTATCGATTGAGATTACCTCCCGTAAACTCAACCTGTATAGATACGTGATACGGAATGTATGCGGTATGTAATTGTTTCTTGTTTTATGTATGTTTGATTACCATGTGTGTGTTTATCTATCGTTCTCGAACACGTACATTGCTTAAGAAAGGACATTCTAAAGGGTACTGCGTACGACGGCAACTGCGAAATTGCTTGATCTATTGTGCCAAGATACACACACAGTCTCGATGCTACTATGGCGTCGACTATCCGCGTAGTGTTTCCGCCACGAAGAGCCAGTTCGTTATTTGTCCGGTAGTGAGCGAAGCAAACGACAGTACATGCGTATACGGCATGCAAATGCGACTTCCAAGCTCCGAGACTACTGCAGTCATACGCTGACTGGTCGTTCGTGCTGGCGTAAAAAACAAGATGTGTGTTTGATAAATGTACATCTATGATGCGAATGTATATATGTGTCTACCTAGCCTGAAGCGCGTATGGCTCACATGGATTGATGTACGTGCCATCGTAATTATTGCGTGCACTGTATAGGCGCGACCGATCTAGTAATTGCAGCAGCGGTTCAAGCTTCTACATAAGTGATAGTGTTTAAGTCGTTAGCAACGAAGAACCAAGGAAGATATAACGATATGGGAGAATAGAACAACGACGAGTTCAAAAGTCTCCCAACCAACATGGACGAACCCCTTGGTACTCTATTTTCGTTGGATCCCAGCGCGCGACCTCGAAAAGCTGTGTCAACGAAGAAGGTCACCAACAATGACATTGTGTTTCATCAAGATGTTGAATGCCACGAATGCGATCAAGAAGAACTGTAAGCGGTTCGGTGTGGAGCTAAAAAGACATTCTTTTATTGTAGAAGCACGAAAAGGCGGTGTACCTACAGGACCGCATCACAACGACAAACTTCAGGAAATAGTGAAAAACCTCAAGAGCAAAAATTTGCCAACTATTATCTTACAACTTGCCAACTTGCTAGGTGTGATTGTACATATGTATACCGACTAGGTGAGACATCGCGCTCTACCAAAAAGCTCTTGCAATTTCATATAAGCACTACCGACTTCCTGTAGTGCTTCACAGTCAAGACGGATTGGCTTAACGCCCCTGGTATATTGTGTCAGCAAAGGATCATACATCACAACTACATTGTTGGACATGAATTGTCAAAGCAGAACACAGCGGGGCGCGGTATTAAAGTGAGCGTCGCGCATTTTGAGATCATGCTAAAATCGTTTCCATCAGCTCTGCCATCTTCTGTTGGTTTGCTACGGCTTAGGTAAAATGCATTAAGAATTATATTAGGAAGACTGAATCGCGCAACTTAACGTAATAACGGTGATGCCGCAGTGGATCTCATCGCGGCAATACTCGCTGTAAACGAGCAGAACCTCGTCATAATCAACTAAACGAACTCCAGGCCTACATTCATGACTTTCCTTATCCACTCGCATATGCTGCTGAAGGATGCGCATGTTTCTGAGATGTTGATGTGGACACATTCAAGCCAAACTGGTGTGTATACGGGGTGACGACCAATAAGTACTTTGTATTGCTTGGCATATGTAGTTACTGTGATATCTGCATGACAAATGTAAGTTTTGTTACTACACTCTGTCTACATTTGATCTGGTCTTAATTGCTATCTTGCAACATAATGGTGATGGACGAGCACTGTTTTGGGTCGTGTCGTCCGGCATAATTTCTTTGAGTCCAATAGTGATTGGGAGCATAATGTATGCGCTGAAACACTTTGTACGAGCAAACCCAACGCTGTGTCGTAAAGGCGAGTCATTAATGTAAAGAAAGACCTAGCCAGGATCCAGGTGCACAAGTTGCTTTGCTAATTGTATCTCCCATGGAATAAAATGAATATGTGGACAGAGTTGCAAACAAGCATTCGGGCTCATCAACGAAGTAGATGATCATGTTATCATGTCCGGACTGTGTGATAGCCCTGTCGTTTGTGCTTGCCAGTAGCTGCAACTGCATCAATAATTCTGAGTCTTTAAATCAAAAATGTGCATCGAGTTTCCGGTCATCAACTCGCAATTGCAGGCAAGTTATGATCACCATCATGGCTCTGTACGTGCGCCGCGAAATAGATACGGCATGCGCAACCAGAGTTTAGGTGAGCCGATTTTTGCTCGATCGTTGAACAGGCTTGATCACTTTGTACGGTCGTATGCTGACGTTACCATCGAAGAAATCGTTCGTATTCAACGGACAACTATGATGTCGACTTGATCGACTACATTATCATTGTTTGAGCCACGTAGCGCTTGCTACCAACAGCATGCACAGGGACCTGCTCGAAAGACACCACTATATTATGCCTTCATGACTTCTGTGACCAAACACAACTTCTTGTCGTCGTGTAAAGCGTCGATATTATGGCAACACGACTTTAGTTGAATTTGATCCGCTTTTGCTTGTGCTCATTATTTGATTTGGGTTTGAGAACGCATATCGTAATACGCAAATCTCCGTCCTTGTGCTCTGTATACAGCGTCGACGAAGACAAGTTAATTTCTGACTACGCAGAGCGGATGGTTGAGAGTTCATCGAGGGGGACGTCATGCAGTTGCTCATACTCTGGCGCCATATCAACCTTTTCGGCCGCGCTGTTCATTAAGGGAGTGTGATCCAACGATCCCGGCGCGTGGTGGCATGACCAGAGTGCGTTTGCATACACGCGAGACTTCTGCTTGGCCGACATTGTGCCGTCGAGCTGCAATATATTTCGCGCCATGCAGTATATTCCGTTGGTGCTCGACATCAAAAGTGTCAAAATTACGCGGCGGCTCTCAATGTCTTTGTGAGGTCATTTTGCGTGCTGTCATGAGGAGCAGCATGTCAATTGAGTGAGTTGGTTGAAGCGCTGTTTGAATTCTTTGCTTGTCCTGAATGCCCCAGACACCACACGCGGAGCTCAGCAGACCAATTGATTGAGCAAGACTCGATACTTCATGTTGTGTAAATTGCTGCTAGGAGTGACAATATTTGGCTGCTATATAATGGTTACTTTGTGTCACTTGTGTCGTCTATAAGTTTGAAACGGAGAAGTTTACATCAATGGTGCAGCAAAGGAGCCGACGACAGCAATGTGGGTGACTGCTCCCATAGCATCTATTGCAGAGCGGACTACTGTGTGTATGCCGCGTTCTCGATATTCGGGGCAGCGCATGTTGGAATTGTAAATGGAAAGTTGTTCGTCAATTGGGCAAATATGACGCAAGTAAGTGCTCGATCGTTGTACGAGCATAATCTTTGGATCGTAATTTAAGCGAGCCGAGCTGGGAAAATATTTTGCTGGATGTGTAGTACTGGCTGCTGTAATACAACCTTGCATGTCGCCTGGCAACATATACGATGTTCGTCCTTGATCCTACATGACTGGGTTAATACTAAAGTACAGTACCATTGTTTGTGTGTTATATCGTAATTCGTGGTTGTCGTTCGCCTCTACGTATAGTAGTTCATTGTTTCTTCCTTGTACACATGTATGATTTATAATCATTGTATATTTTGCAATGTGCACACCGGTACCAACAAAGGTTGACCAGTTTATACACGCATCAACAATAGTTGTTTAGTCACAATCACGACAATAGCAAATGTTCCACTCAAACCTACGATGTCAGTGCAGTCGCGGCAGTCACTAACGCGAGTGGCACATCAAAAGAAGTTGTCAGCGCTATTGGATCGATAGGCGCTGACGTCGACGGCGTGTTTCGAATTTTTCTTGGATTAGCGGCAGACTGTAAGAAGTGCAAATAAATAAACAAGATACAGTGACACGTATACGACGTGTGTTGGATGCAGACGACGATGGCTTTGACGACGACGTGATTCGTGTTGCATTTTGGCACGTTGCTCCCACTATCCCAGACTCACCTATGACACAACCTAGATGTACGCACGAAACGAGGCATGTTTTGCATAATGTTTGATGTATCGTTCTGTATTTATCATATACGTACATTGCTTCTTGTGCATGACCTAAATGACACCGATACGGTTTCTCCATCTCGGAGTTAACATGGTTCCTCCGGTACAATCGGTTGAATGCAGTTCCATCGTGCTAGGCTCTGACGATAAATATGGAGAGGAGCTGTTCGTGCTCGGCACAATGCTCACAAGACTGCTAATCGTTTGCGTTGTCGCCGCTCCATCAAAACGTAAGAGTGAGTAAACGATCCGGATCCAGACAGCGATGTTGTAGTACACTACAAGCATAACGAAGTCGACCACGGATTGGAAGACAATGACGCGTGACGAGTTAGTGTCGGTAGCGCATGGTACTAGTTCAATTCGCGCTAAGCGTGTCGACGGATGGTATACCGGTACGTTTGCATACATATGTTATTGTCGGATATTATGTTGATATTATACTTCTAACATTATTCTCATATACGCGCTACATCCAACAACATTTACCGATGATTGAAACTATCATGTATCGTACGATAGTTAACATGGACCAACTCCACCAGTTGCAAATGCATGTGCGGAGGGGCCGATGTCGCTGTTCTTGTACTTCATACCACTGATGTTGTGGGAAAAGATCGCAATAGAGAGCAACCAGTACAGTGAGCAGCAGATAGTATCACGCATAGAGAAGCGATAGAACATGCAATCAGATAAATAAGCGCACAAAAGACGAGATCTGCTCCAGCAAACTGGTAATCAAAGTAATCAAACCGCACGGGATCCTCAACTGCCTCGGACTTCTGCTTGCAAATGTGCTGGCGCCTACTGTCAAAAGCTTTCGAGACCGTTAGTCACTGTCCACAGTTGGAGCGCACATTTGAATGAAGCATGTACACGAAACACTTCGCTTACGTAATAATGAGCCTACGCTTCACCGACACACGAGAGTGGTTGCAGCAACGGACCGAGCTTGGAAGGTTGGGCTGGACGTGGATTGTTTACAGAACACCTTGTCGCGTAATTCTATACCGGCGTCAGTCTCGCGTTCGACGACGAAGTTTCCGCTATCACGGTCGCGGTACACCAGAACAGGCGGTACCTAACTGACGCGCCTCACAAGTGGGAAATAAATGTTTTATGATATGCTGCGCCGAACGTGAGTAATTCTTGAGGTGCGCGAGTGGTTAACATGTTTCAAGTGTGTGCATGTGACAAACGCGTGGATCACTCCTCACAGATCCAGCCATAGTGGTTCATTCCACAGAGCTGATCATCGACCTTCAGGTCGTCGATCAGGTCGTATGTTTTATTTAAGTGAACATGTCAATTTAATAAATATTACCATATGAACAATATATAAATGTCGATATGTAGTACACTGACAAACAAGGAGCCACTGGCTGTGACGTCTGGAATACAAGAGCAGCACATGGTGGTGCCACTGATCATTGAATCGCAGAAGTGCGAGTCGGCCTCTCTCCAGTCGTCGGTCCCGTTTCGTTGATCGGTTTTGGATGACTGTTGAATCTGGTACACATGATGATTGGTGTAGTTTTTTTTCTCTTCGCTTGCAAAAGCGCCAATCTGATTAGCAGACGACGTGCAAAGAAGAATGAACAGACGATAGATTAGCAAACGTCAAGCCAGAAGGATTTGCGGCCGTCGTACCGATCGGATTAGCGGACGCGGCGCCGAACAAATTAGCAGTGCTCGCCGCACTGCTTGCAATAGCTAGAAAACATGGTCGTAAGGCGTTGCCTGAAGCATTCACACGTGTCATGGTCTGTGCGATCAGCTCATCAAAGTGGGCAAATTTTGTAGTTGCAACGATTACGCACTTCTGTGTCAATGAGATTGGGTTAGGTGTCGGCAGTGCAGTTGCTTGCGCGCTTCGTCGAATGTGCGCTAGCCTTCAGGACCGTCGGTGGAGCCTACGATTTTGAAAGCTTTGGGTTGCTTTGGAATATTGTTGACGTCGCAGTGCTAACGCTTGAAAATGTTTTGTGTGTCTACCGCGCTCACTCATGCTATAAATTGCGCTGCGATGTCACGAAACGAACAGCGGTATGAGCGCGAACAGACACAGTGGAATGTGCAGACTGTAGTGCGCGATTAATACACTATATAGTGACGAATTTATATATACAAAAATAAAACGTACGGATTTTTTCAACAGCTTCAATACACTTTCGCACTGGCCAATCACGTAAATGTAGTGCGTTACCTCGTCTTTACCGACCATGAAATGATCAAGGTCCGTCGTGGGTGCGTTGTGTGCTGTGCAGGAGGATGCGATTTACCGCTAGTACGTCGCTAGAGCATTCCCTCGCGCTGCTTTTCACCTCTCGCACATGTAACCCTGCGTCCTTGAATATCAGCGACGTCAACAAACGCGTTGTGGAGCTATAAAATTTCGGCCGCAGAATCAAGAATGAACGATTTAAACGCATGGAGGTAGTTGGTTGATAAATTCTTGGCGTGTTTTGCGAATCACGAATTATAGGCATCATGGTTGTGTCTTTTTCACGTACACTCTTTTAAATTGGGAACTACAGCATTTTCAATTTTTTTATCCCGAACAAATATCATTGAAAGAGATTTACATTGGATAATATCGCATTTGTATATATATCCGGCCACGTTGTACAAACAGCTACAGCACACAGTTAAACATGTATTATACCGAATGACGTTGCGCTTCAGTTTAGTTGTTAATATATGGTTTAACAATTTATCGATGGTAGCTCACGGTGTGCAAGAAACTACGTTGTGAAATGCAGTATCATCACAATCACGTATGTTATATAAGCTACAAGTTATAATTTTCCCATACATACTTATCGAGTTCTGTAGCTATAAGTAATAGGTTGTATATATATGCACCCAAAACACATGTTGTAAGTTCAAAAAGCTTCTGTGACCACCAAAAAAGCTATCTATTTGGAGCTGAAATGCGTCTGACGCTCCTTAATAACACTAATTGTTAAACCCGTTAGCCTTTAAGCCAGTTATCATAGACAGTCATGTTAAGCGTTTGACTTTATATTTGAATAGGTTAAAATATACTACTAATTTAGAATATTCACGTACTACTTCATTTGTATACAAGTAGTAAACTTGGCACTACCAGGAAAAAAATGACTAATCCAGGCTCTGCCAAGATTCGGTGCTGATGGGGTTAATCAAAGATGACGCATGTGCGCGATCGCTTTCAAGTTCCAGCTGCAAAGCGTGCGCATGTAGAACTTATGGTTATAGTACCCCCCACGACGATGGCGTGATATTTCTTGAATGTCCGCCGGACAGGAGTTATGTTTGAATTGCAGTGTATAATGCGTTGATATTTAGCGATTAGGTATGTGTAGTCAGAGACGAATAAAAACACACAGCTCACCTAGCACCTGCTCGATTGGCGGTCGTATTGTAGCAGGTTGTGCTGGATGACAGCAACAAGTGCATTTGCTTCTTGCGGTGGCTGTAGAAGGGATTTCCGCGGGTGCTCTTGAACTTTGTTGTTGCTTTTGTGTTACTGTTGAAATATCAAGTTTAATGTGTTTACAGACAGATTTGCTTGCTCAGGTGTACACTTGCCTACTGTGGTGTGTTGATATGTTAAAGTGTATGTGGGTCAATTTTGTATCGAAGCAAACCCATGTAATCAAAATTGTGTAAATGTCCCTAAATTTATGCAGTTGTCTAGGTCGTGTGTAAAGTTAGGATATTGGTTGGTACTTAAATATATAAATATCCTGCCTTTTTTCCTTCACGCGCAGCACAGAAAAGAAATGATATAAATACCATTCTAAAACAGAGTAGTGCATTCATTGACAAAAATGGATTTTCCTTTAAAATTGATTAAATTGGGAATCGTGTTCGTTGCAGTAAATACGTGTGCTTTCCTTGATATAAAATGCGCCTCAAATATTCGTGACACGTTGGGTTGAGATGGCATGCACGAAGTGCAGTTATGTATGTGTGAATAGTAAACTTGGACAATTATGGCGTCAGTGATACCAAAGATAACATTATGGTAGTTTTATGGTAACTGCTACCATCCCCATATTGGCATCCGCGTATCGACCACTTTACAAACCACGTATTGAGCACTAAATATAGACTTCTATTATCGCAAACAAAGCATATCATGAAATCTGTTACTTTTCATTGCGTTCGATTTTAGTGGCTGACACAATCCGCAAAATCTCCCTCTTGTCAGTCTTCAATACATATCTTCGCGCATACTTGGTACGTCGATACGGTACTGTGCATGCGTTCATATTCTATCTGCTTGTGCATATGCAGGCGTGTCACTGTGTGTTATCTGTGCCTCAGCTACCATACTATGTGCATGAACAAATGAGTGCGTACGCGTGCGGGTTGCTTGAGTGTGTGTAGATCGCACACGTGTGACGCATTGGCTATCATTTCTCTTCTATTGCTCACTCCACTTGAGGTATCATACAGACGGGCTGAGCTCGATCAAAACTGTGCGTGCGAACAGCTGACTGACTTCTAATCTGATCCGCGTACGTGCGTGAGTGTTGTGCGTGTTTGTCCATTATTGTGCGTCTGCTGTTGCTGCTGTGCGTCTGCTCTTACGTGTATGTGTTAGATTTTGGGTGAGTCGTGTGCGCATGGATTCATATGTGGACGATACGCGGGCATTATGTAGTCGCTACGTGGACTGCTCCCCGACTAAGCGTTCGAGTGCATTCTATAGTTCTGTGCAGCTGGCGAGCAGTGTGCGTGCGCGTGATGCGATTTACTTACAACGTACGCAGCTTTCGAATCATCTTGGTGCGTTCTGTACTTTTACTTGTCGATACGGACATGTTCTGGACAATACTTTACATTTCTGACAAACACTTGGGCAGTGCTTCAACAATAACTTATTATTTTTGTATAAACGTTTGCAATGCGTAGGACGATTGAATCGAAGCCATGCTGATGCGTTACTTTACACCGACGCACGTTTAGTATATGTAGCTACTTCGATACCCGTGTATATTAAAAATGCGTTTCCTGTATCTTTCTACTTGCCATACTTGTACGGTTGTTGCGTAGCAGTTTATTGATCATCAAAATACTAAGAGGCTGCAAGTAGTATATGTGGCTTATATAGTGCAAAGGGTCAGTTTAGTTGATGCTGCCAATACATGTGATTTTACTTGCGTAACTGTTTGAACACCCCTATTTCACTCGGGTTTAGTGACACGATATACTTAAATGTGAGTTTGTGGGAACCAATATGTGGTTTCATGAGTGACACTGCGTGTGAGAGAGTGCCTTAATGTTTTGTGTGATAGTGAGTGAGTGATTTACTGACACGATACACTTAAAAGTGAATTTGTGGGAACTACTAGGTGCTTACATAAATGACACTGCGTTTGAGTGAATATGTTAATGTGTTGTGTGATAGATAATGAGTATGTTGGTGTATTCGTGAGTCAGTGGAGACTCAACTATCAAGCAAATCACGTGTAGCTAACTGACAATGTCAAAGATTTCGACTCACGCATCTTTGTGTCGTATATTACTTACGCGCATCTAGAGTTCTCTAAGTCGAACGACCTTGTAGAGTCCGCTTTATAGGTCCTTGATACGAAGACAATACCTAAACACATTCAGCGCTATATACCTTTGATACGTGGACAATACGTAACCACGTTCAATTTATTTCGAGGTCTCACATCGCCGTTTGACCACAAATTTGACTTAAAAAGTGGTTGAAAAGCGGATGAGCACCGCAGTAATATAAGTGGCTATCAGACACCCACGCTTACGCGTTGTCTGCACGATAACTTTTTCCCTGGACGTTGTGTGTTTTATACGTGTATATTAAGTGGATATTACATGGACTAAACCAACTAAAAAGAATTAAATTCATATAATACGGTGAGGCGCACAACAACCACAAAGTGGTACCAACAAAATTGGCGTGGTGAACTACACTTTTGGTGTGGTGTACTTCAAAGTGGTATGTTAGGTAAGTCCTTAAAGTGCGCTATAAATAGCCGATTCTGCACTCTCTCATACATCATGAAGTAAGTTTTTAAAACGTGGACAACACGTGAACAACACGCGTACAACACGTGGACAAAACCTGGAGTGTACAGTCCCAGATACATGGACGGTAGTACTCGCCTTGTAATATGATACACTTTGATTTTAGCAATTTCTTGTGCAGCGACAAATCCATAAACTTGGTCACATAGACGACACAATATTTCTTAGCACGCTTGCTTCGATGGCGACAGCAGCAGACGCTTGTGCGTTTCATCCACTAATACAACTGCTGTTCAGCGATCATTCCCTGCTACTCGACCGAAATGTCTACAAAACTTGAGTCGATGAAGACGAGCAATGTAACGGGACGTTACACCTTGCGCAAGGAAGCGTTGAGTGAAACTGAACAGTTCCTGTAACGGGACGTTACGCAGCACTTTGCGCGATGAAGCGTCTTGCTTCACATAGAAGCAAGAGCGTGACGAGTGGAACTGATCAGCTCCCTCAATAGCGTAAGGGACTCAACAACAAAGACTTGTGTTGAGCGTGGTGGTTCTTAAACTGTTTATTTACTTGCATGTGCGTTTGCTGGCAATCTGCCAGCAACCACTCAAACTAGCTATCACTCTGACTAGCTAGTGACATATGCAAGGAAGATGCCCACACGCCAGCATCTCACTAAAACCCTACGTGGAACTCGCTCCACGAGCTTCCTTTCCTAAATGACGTAGTCCACATCATCTAACTAATAACTAATATATTAACAGCTTATTTACTTTCAGACTAATTGTTAGTATCTAATTATCTTCTTGACTTACTAAAATAATAAGTCTATGTAATGGGTCAAGTCAATTGACCCCATTACAGTTCCCTTAATTGCTTTGTAGTCGTACTACAACATAGATGTGTTGGCCGCGGTGATTTTTGAAGTGTAGATTTACTTGCATGATGTGTGTTGTCGGCAGATCGCCAGTAACAACTCAAAACAAGGTAGCTGACAAACGAGCTAGTGGCTATTGCGAAGGAACTCGCTCACGTCAGATCACTAGCAGATCCTGACGTGTGACTCCTTTGGTAGAGTTCCACATAACCATCACCGTTGTTGCTGCAGACGCTGCAGATGAAATGAGCAGTGCCAACTTCCAGCTTCGATGCTTGTAAGTGAACACAGAATACAGAAGGGCTACATGCCCATTAGTTTGCAGTCTGGTTTGGCTACAACGATCTCAGGTTTGGCTACGGTCGCCGATT
>JAADXH010001206.1:0-12733 GCA_023337595.1 Globisporangium camurandrum | reverse complement strand
CAGGAGAGGAATGGCAGTTGATGCAGGACAACGCGAGCATCCACGTGTCTGCTGTCACGCGCGCGTTCTTTGCCCAACACAGCATTCGTGTGCTGCCGCGGCCAGCGCGTTCTCCCGATCTAAATCCTATTGAGAATGTGTGGGGTTTGATGTTGCAACGTGTGTATGCGAATGGCAGGACGTTCGAAACGAGAGACGCGCTCAAGGCTGCCATCTCTTGCGCTTTGGATAGCTTGTCTATCAGCTACTTTGGCTCGTTAGTGTAGTCGATGAACAAGCGATGCGTGTCTGTTTTGACGCAAAAAGGGTGAGTGACGGAATACTGAAATCAAGTACAAAAGTGTCCGTATTTCAATTTCGCTCCAATATGGTAGCAAAAATTTGCCATACACGATAAACATGATCGTTTTTTATGTGGTAGCAATTACCGACTCGCAATGAAACAACGATTCGATTGATTCGATTTTTTCGGAAAATATGAAGTAGTTTTGCTTTTAGGCACCAAAACGTGTATGTCTGTAATGGGGTCAACTGGCTTGACCCCTTACATAGACTTATTATTTTAGGAAGTCGAAGAAGATAATTAGATATTAACAACTAGATAGAATTTAGATCAGTTGTTTAAATATTAGTTATCAGTTAGATGATGCGGACGACATCATTTAGCAGGGAAAGCTCACAGAGCAAGTTCCACGTAGGGTTTTAGAGAGATGCTGAGGTGTGGGCATCTCCCTTGCATATGTCACTAGCTAGTCAGAGTAATAGCTAGTTTGAGTGGTTGCTAGGCAGATTGTCAGCAACCGCACATGCAAGTAAATAAACAGTTTAAGAATCACCACGCTCAACACAAGTCTTTGTTTTTGATCCTCATACGCTATTGAGGGAACTGTTCAGTTCCACTCGCCACGCTCTTGCTTCTACGTACAGCAAGACGCTTCCTCGCGCAAGGTGCTGTGTAACCTCTCGTTACAGCGCCATTGCTCAAATCGCACGTTGAGTCGATGCGATTGCTTCCACAACTGCAATATACTCGTATTGTTTCATTGCCAAGTCTTACAGTGCCTCTAAGTTAATGGTAAAATACTTTACAGTATCGTGTACGGACATGTGTAAATATATGCATATAGACAGTATTCTCTTGGCAACAAGCAGCGCCAGTACGCGTCATATCTCCAGGGGTGCTTACTTACTTTCGAAATTAACATCCCTGTCGATATACGGTTCTACTGATGAACTATCCATATAGTAATTAGGCTATCTAATGAGGTGCTAACAATATCATGTATCTGCATTCGCATGCTATGATCCACATATAGAGTAATCAGGATTTTACGAGATTGGTTTTATTCTTATCTTTTAACGCATTCCTTTTGCGTTTGTCGTTTAATCACAATGAGTTGATAAATAGATCAACAAATTACTTTGTGATCGGAATGTATGATGCAATATATGAATCAACACATCATTCTGTGTGAGTTTGTCAGTTGTTACTGCAAAAATATTTTAAAAGAGATACTGCAACGGTGTCAAAATACATTATGTTTAATTGAACAATTTTCTACTCTGTAACGGTGTCAATAAAACAGTATGTTTAATTGAACAATTTACTACTCATCACACTCGAACAATCATTTTGCTTGAGCTCGCCTATCTTGTATCCGAACAGTTGCAGCTCGTAATACACGTACTGAGCGTTGTGGGCGATCATATCGTCAGCCGTGTAGCATTTTTCTTTTCAGTTATCGTTGGTCGAGTTTATCATACAAGAACCCCACGGGTTGTACTGAGTCAAGGAATCATCGAAATTTCACTGATATACAACGAAGCCGTCGTAGCGCTGGAAAACCTGGTCGTAGTATCCTCCTGCATGATTAACGAAATTATGCGCCCAGAAGCAAGCACACTTGAAGCTACGCCAATCGGCATAATCCAGTCCTGGACACTTCCACGTCTCAACGCCGATCTTCGCCGCTTTTCGAGTTGGGGCTTGACAACGATGGGTTCTTGATGAGGGTAGGTAGATCGGCTGATGTAGTCGCTGTCATCGGTTTCGCTTCGATCGGCTCGACGTCGAGCGACGAAGCAGTCGCGTTAGCAGCGAGGGCTGCAAATGAAATAACAGCGGAGGAGAAGACGCGCAAAGTGACACTCGGCGGCGACTTAACGGGGTTTGCTTGATTGCTTCGGGAGAGGATTGAAGGCTTGATGGTGTCGAGGGGGATTGGAGAATGAAGACTAGATGGAGTGCGCGTGCTGCGGCGACCAGAGACTGCGAGTACATCTGTAACGGATGGCATAATCCACGCTTTCAAGGCCGCTACTGTACATCCGTTACCGGCTGTCGTTGTGTCGCAGGCTACTGATGCAATTTAACGTTTTTTGCTACAATATGAATCCGATCAAAATTATGTGAGCCACATTAATTGAGGTCGACCTTGGACACTGCAACTCACTTCACTCACTCGTACCACGAGCTCGCTTGCTTGGGGTCGTGCGCGACCAGTGACGTGCGCGCTGTCGACCTTCGACGCATCCATAGCAAGCGCGAGCTGCCCGGGGTGGTGCGCATCGACGTCGTTACCATCACGGCGATCGCAGGAATAGCACGATAGGATCATATATATATATATATATATATATATAAACATTGTGTCAATCAAACACGGCCACTCACACGAGCAATCACGATGCTTGCAGCTCGAGCTGGGCATCGCGTGCGCAGAGCAGCCCTTGCTCCGGTGCATTCGCATGTACGTCGCCGCAGCATGCATGTACTGCCAACTGCTGAAGTGCGCGCGCGCTTTCTGCAGTTCTTTGAGGCGAACGGACACGCAGTGGTCCCAAGCGCGTCGCTCGTGCCGCCCGGTTCAGACACGTCGCTGCTGTTCACGAACGCTGGCATGGTGCCGTTCAAGCAATGCTTTCTCGGCACGGAGCAGCGGTCGTACGTGCGTGCAACTTCTGCGCAGCGCTGCGTGCGCGCAGGCGGGAAGCACAACGACCTCGACCAGGTCGGTCTCACGCGGCGCCACCACACACTGTTCGAGATGCTCGGGAACTTTTCGTTCGGTGACTACTTCAAAGCCGAAGCGATCGCATTTAGCTGGCAATTCCTCACAAAGGAGCTCGGATTGCCTGCTGACCGGCTCCACGTAACCGTGCTCGAGAGCGATGACGAAGCGCGACAGCTCTGGAAACAGGTTGCGCACTTGAGCGACAGCAAGATCGTCGCGCACGACGAGCGGGAGAACTTTTGGGCGATGGGCGACTCGGGGCCCTGTGGTCCGTGCTCCGAGATCTTTTGGGACCTTGGGGATCACATTGCGGACCCCGACGAGCGGTGCGTTGATCTGCAATCGCCTATCGGCCTGTCTATCAATCTACTGTCTTTGCGACTGCCTATCAACGTTCATGACTGATCCGCTGTCTATACAATCACAGCTACCTCGAGCTCTGGAATCTCGTGTTCATGCAGTTTTTCCGCAACGACGGCGACGCAACTGGTGCACTCCATCCACTGCCATCGCCATCTGTCGACACGGGCATGGGGCTCGAGCGCATTGCGTCCGTGCTCCAGAATGTACCGTCGAACTACCATACGGACGCGTTCGTGCCGCTCATGACGCACGTGGCCAACGTACTCGACCAACAGCGGCGGCCTGGCATCAATAGCAATGCACGAATGCGCTCGTTTGCTGACGTGTTGGAGTACGAACTCGATCCACAAGCGCAACGTTTTGGTACGAGTCGAGAGATCCAGACGATCCGCATCGTTGCCGATCACTTGAATGCCGCGTACGCGATGCTGCGCGACGGCATCTTCCCGTCCAACACCGGCCGTGGGTACGTCCTGCGACGCATTCTCCGGCGCGCGATCCGCCACGCAAAGAGCTGCGGCGTCGACAGCGCGTTCCTCGCCGATGTGCGCGTCCCAGCAGTCGACGATGCGTCTGGCGTGGCGCAGATGCGCGCAGTCGTCGCGAACGAAGAGCGCGCGTTCGCAGAGATGCTCGTGCAGGGCGAGCGCGCTTTGGAAAAGGTCGTTGCAAGCAGCAGAAGCCGCTTGACAACGATCGCTGGCGTCGATGCGTTCCGGCTCTACGACACGTTTGGCGTCCCACTCGACATCACGCAGGTCTTGGCGGCCGAGCGCGGTCTGAGTGTCGACGCAGCAGGTTTTGCCGCGTGCCTGGACGACCACAAGCGCCGCGCGAGTGCAAGCAGCAGTGCGTTTGCGAGCCACCACAGTGTCGACTCTACTGATAGCGACAACGACAACAGCCAGCAGGAGCAGTCGGCAATTGGCGTGGCCACTGGACCCGTCGCTGGTGTGTTTGTCGGTTACGACAGTCTGTGTGTCGTAGACGCACGCGTGCTGAGCGTCTGGCGCAGTCGTCCAAACGAATCGCCAGCTGCTGCAAGCACCAACAACAAGACGCTTTGGCTGACGCTCGATCGGTCGCCGTTCTACGCCGAAGGCGGCGGCCAAGTCGGCGACTGTGGCGACCTGATTGTGCGATCTGCGACAAGCGAGCAGACGCTGACGCTCCACGTGCGCGACACGCAGCGCGTAGCAAACGACGCGATCGCGCTCGAGTGCGAATTGCCAAACGACACGACGTTCGCAGCGGTCGAGGCGCTGTTACATGCGCCAGACACGACAGTCGACGCAGTCGTCGACAAAGCGCATCGCGCGAACGTCGCAGTGCATCACTCGACGACGCATGTGCTTCAGCATGCGCTCAAGCGCGTGCTTGGGGACCACGTGACGCAATGTGGCTCGCGCGTCGCGTCCGACCGGTTGCGGTTTGACTTTGCGCACTTTGGCGCGTTGTCCCTAGACGACCTCGCACGCGTCGAACAAATTGTGAACGACGTGGCGGCCGCAGCGCTCGATGTGACGACGCAGGAACTGCCACGCGCTGAAGCAGAACAGAGCGGCGCGATCTGCAACTTTGGCGACAAGTACGGCGACGTCGTGCGCGTCGTTGCGATCGATGACGTCTCGCGCGAGTTTTGCGGCGGGACACACGTCAGCAGCTCAGCGGCGATCTTCCCGTTCGTACTGCTGAGCGAGGGATCCGTTGCGGCTGGGACGCGCCGCATTGAAGCCGTTGCGGGTGTCGCTGGCGCGCGGCACCTGCAGACGCGCGACCGCGCACTTCAAGATCTCGCAGCGCAGCTCGAGACGACCTCCGCCAAGGTCCCGGAGCGCGTTGCGAAGCTCCAGAAGCGCGTCAAGACGCTTGAGAGCGACGCTCAGGCGCTTGGCGACCTGCTCGCGTCGTTGCCGCCAGCGCCAGTCGCAAGTGGTCGCGTCGATGGACCAGTTGCAGCAGACGCAGTGCAACTCCACGAGCTTGTGGGTGGCAACAGCAGTGGCAGCAACAATAGCAGCGCGTTTGCGAAAGTGCTGCGTCGGCGCGCCGAGTTCTTGCTGCAGCAGTCACCCGACAGCGTCCACGTTGTTGTCATGGGCAGTCAGGTCGTCTGCGTCTCGACGACTGCGCACGCCGGCAAGTTGCTGACGCAAGTGCTCAAACCGCTCGGCGGTCGCGGCGGCGGGAACGCGAGCTTTGCACAGGGTTCGCTGCCGACGCTCGAGTCCGCTCAGGCGCTTGCGCAGCGCATTCTGAGCTGATAGTGCTGACAAGTGTCGATAAAAGTGCAGGCAGCACGCAGGACAGAAACATCTTTTGTAGAGATTGCCGTACATGTGATGCCACACAAGCAATAGAACAATTTTTGAATTGCAAATGCCCATGTTAATTTCGCAAGTCAAATACAACAACAAAATGGACGACAACACACATAGCCCACAGCAGCAGCACGACGTCGACGATGACGAGGAGCTCGCCGAGGTCCTCGCACAGCTGCGCGCAGCTGTGCACGAGCTACGTCTGCGCGGACTCAAGCAAGCTGCCAAGTTTGCCGCCGAGCTCGTGCTCGGGATCCCAGACGAGCTGCGTGCACATCTCGGCCGCTTGAACCGCAGCCGGCGCACGTTTGAACGGAGCAACAGCGCTATGCCATCCCATGCAGAAGAAGACGAGGAAGATGTGGATCGCTACGACGCAGCGCGCGCGTCGTTCGATGTCGGCGAGTATTTGCGCGCACATCAGATGCTCGCAGCGTCTAGTGGCGCGGGTCGTCGCACGCACTTTCTCAAACACTACGCGCTCTACATGGTACGCAAGTGTGTAGATGCGCATTTGAGTTTTTGCTGTGCTCACGCATGCTCTCGCTCGTATTGTACACGTATGTCGGTCGCGTCTGATTGTGTGTGCGTGGCAGGCGGGCGAGAAAGCAAAAGAGGAGATGGACCTCGAAATCGGCGTCACTGGTGCACGTGCGTCACGCGCCATTGTTTTATAATGCGCAACTGCTGACCATGACAAACGACTGGACTCATGCATTGCTATCATTGCTGCCGTATTGCTGCCGTCTACGATAGCGTCCGAGCGCGATCCACATCGCAGCGGCACGAATCCGCACTTGAAGGAGCTCTACGTCTCGCTCAGTAGCGCCTACCAGCAATCGGACCTCGACGCGTTTGGGCTCTACCTCTATGCGGTCGTGCTGCGTGGTCTCGGGTACCGCACGAGTGCTGGTCGGTCCAACACGGACGCAGCAGCGACAACGACAACGACAGCGTCGCGTCGGAGTACGTTGGATGGCAGCAGTTTCGACAGCTTCAACGCCCACAACAGCAACCACAGCGAACGGCACGACCGCAATGCGCAGCAGCAGCTCAAGCGCCGATCGGTCGATGGGTTTGCGACGATCGCTGCGACTGCGAACACGAACGACGTGTCGACGCGCTACATTCTCGTCGAGTCACTACGTCAATACCCGTGGAACTGGTCTGCGTGGATGGAACTTGCGTCGCTCTCGCCATTCACGTCCAGCGTACGTCTCACTCTCTATTTGTCTTTACGCTCCTTTCACACGCGTCTTAGTTTTATGATATACACAACCAACTAGGACGAAGAGCGTGTGCTCGCAGCGCGCTGTCCATGGATGTTCCAGCTCTTCCAGGCGCACGCGCTTTTGGATCAGCAGCAGAACGACGCCGCACAGCAGGTTCTCGCACATCTTGAGACATTGTTTCCACGCAGCACGTACCTCGTGGCGCAACAGGCACTCACGAGCTACCACATGCGCGACTTTGATACTGCACACGCGCAATTTGAGCGCCTCGCGATCGCAGATCCGCATCGGATTGAGACAATGGACGTGTTCTCGAACGTCTTGTACGTAAAAGAAGACACGACGGCGCTCAGTCGCCTTGCGCATCGAGCGCTAAAAGTCGAAAAGTACCGCCCCGAGACGTGCTGCATCATTGGGAACTACTACTCACTGAAGCAAAAGCACGACCGTGCGATCGTTTATTTCCATCGCGCATTGAAGCTCGATCCAAACTTCTTGTCCGCGTGGACGCTCATTGGACACGAGTACGTCGAGATGAAGAACACGAGCGCTGCAATTGATGCGTATCGACACGCCGTTGACTTGAATGTTCGTGACTATCGCGCATGGTACGGACTGGGGCAGGCGTACGAAATCCTAAATATGTACCTCTACAGCATCTACTACTACCGCAAGGCGACAGCGATTCGACCGTACGACGCGCGCATGTGGTGCGCACTCGGCGGGTGCTACGAGAAACTCCAGAAGCACGACGAAGCAGTCGCGTGTTTCCAGCGCGCAGTCGGGAACAACGACCGCGAAGGCATTGCGTCGTACCATCTTGGTCGGATCTTTGCCGGCCGAAACGAACAGCACGAAGCTGCCAAGTATTACCAGCTCCATCTGGGCTTGCGACACGCGTCGGTTGCGTCTCTGCGTGCTTCTGGGCATGCACGAGCAGAGGCAGATGATGCTGATGATGGGGACGCTATGGACGATGCAAGCGAGCGCGTGCTCGTGCTGCCACAGGGTGGCATGACGATCAGCGTTGATACGCCACAGGCGCTCGCAGCGGTGCTGTTTCTTGCCAACTACTACAAGCAGCTTGGCAAGTACGTTGAAGCAGCACTGTTCTGCAATCGACTGCTTGATCTACAGGGACCGGAGAAGGACGAAGCCAAGGCGCTGCTGCGGGAGATGCGTAGTCTCGAAGCAGCAAAATCACGTGGTTCTGGTAGTAGTAGCAGCTCGTTTGCTGCGCCATAAGAAGATGTGTTAACGTATAGTCGAATTGGAGTCAACAGACATTCAGATGGTGATGCGCATCAACAAGAACGTGTTGTGCTGCGAGTGACGTGCTTTGCGTTGCTCATGCTGCTCGGGAATGCCGCTTCGACACTTGGTGAACGACTCGATGTTGCTTGTTTCTAAACCGTCGCAAGGACGATTCACGGTGTTTGGAAGCGCAAGCCTGCGCAGATGCAGCTGTCTCAATGTACTTTTGACAACGTTCAGATCAGCAGCGCAACGATGGCGATACGTCGCAACACAGGACCGGATTCCACTAGGAGCATGCAGCAATTTGGGTCACAGGTGCGTGGGGGTGCGCCCAGAAGCAGATACGAGATAGAAACAACAATAAGACGATCTGGATTTGTTCGTTGACTGACTACTCGCCAGCTACGCGCCGCGTAAATGCAAACACATACGTCACGAGCGCCTGGTCGCGCGACGTCCCGGACCCGCGACTCCGTCGGATCTTTCGTTTCGTCATTGCAACGTCCCGCGTCACTCGTGGCGTCAATGGCTTCTGTACATCTGCTGCTCCGCCAACATCGTTGCTACCATTGTTGCTATTGCTATTGCTATTGTTTGTAGTACCCACTTCCATTCGATCGAGTGCGCGCCACGCTTCCCCAAGCTCGTGAATGAGTTCGTCCGATAGAATCGCCGCGCGCTGAGCTTCGCAAACTTTCACTTCGAGCGTAAACTCGTTCACGGCACCAAGTCCCAACGCAAACGCAGTCGCAAACGACGGTGGCGCGTGTGCGTCCGCGTCAAGCACACGCACAGCGAGTGGCTCTGGCTCAAGTGCGACGATCGACAGCTGGAGCTTCTGTGTCTTCGGCAGCTGCGCGTTTGCCAGTAGGTCGCGCAAAGCGCTGATCGGCAGCGGCAAGCCGAGCGACAGATCGAGCGTTTCGCAGACAGGAAAGCCGCCCGCAAGCAGCACTGCAAGCACGCGCTCGTAGTTCGGGACTGTCGCCACACACATGGGCGTCTCCATGCGAATGCGCAGCGAGTGGAGCAGCCCGTAGCCGCCAATTTGCTGCAGCAATTCGAGCACGACAGCGTCGAGGTTCAGTGCTATTGCTGAGATTGCTGGCGTCGTCGCGACAGCTGCGCCACTCGAACGTGCGGCACCGATCGACAGATCCAAGTGCTTGAGCTGCACGCATCCGGTCTTGAAGCTCTGACTCAGGACCTCCAAGAAGATCGGGAGGTACTCGGACCGCGAGTGTTTCGTCTCCGACAGCGTCAGTGACTCGAGGTGCTGGAAGTGCAAATCCCACATCGAGGCATCGAAACCGGCGGTTGCAAAGCAAAAAAACGTCATTTGAGTGAGCGAAAGGGTTCGCAACGCACTCTCAGGCGCAAAGAGTGAGTTCAAGAGCGGGAAACTCATGTAATTCGACCCAAAGTTCAAACAATGGAGTTGATTGCAGCACGTTGCGAGCGCCAATCGCACGAGGTCTTTCACCACTGCGACCTCCACGACTTCCGGGTCTGGCGCTTTCGTAAAGCACGACTCGAGCGACAGCGTCTCGAGGCGCTTGAGGCCCGTCAGCACGGCATCGAAACACAACACGGCGTCCTCTGTGAACGTATTGTACGACAAGTCGAGCGTATGCAGCAACGCAAACGCATCGCTTGGGTCGTTCGTCGTCGAAATGAGAATCCGCAAGAGCGTTGGAAAGTCCGCGCGCTGCGGCAACGCGATGCACCGCAGCACCAGTCGCTCGACGTGCTGTGTGAGCATCGGCAAGCGCAGCAACTGGCAAAAGACGTCAAATGCTGGCGCGTTGAAAAAGTTGTTGGACGCATCGAGCGACTTGATCGGTACCTCTGCAGCTGTGACGACATCTACAACATCTTGGAGGTTCTCCGACGACTGGAAACCAATCGGCGACAGATCGAGATGCAATGCGCCATCAACTACGACAAACAAATCGCGGAGTTTCTTCTTTGGCGCGTCGCCTCGCTCGCGGCACTAAAGTTAGCAGGCATTGATGCGTCAGTAGACAATAGAGCAGTAGACAGGAGGCAGTAGAGCAGTAGCCAATACAACACAAGTATTTCTCCTCGTACCTTGCGCGCGTAGATCTGCATTGGCGTGAGGCGTCGCACTGTCGCTGCAGCTGTTGCGACTGTTGCAGTTGCTTCAGTTGTCGCTTGCAGCAGCCGCCGTCGCTTCGTACTCTCAACGCTATTGCGGCTGCGCGTGTCAATCGCATCGTCGTCGTCTTCTGCTTCAACCGACGGCTCGAAACCAAATTGCCGCTTGAGCTCCGAGAGCCCAACGTCGTTGTCGTTCTCGTCATTGTTGGCGTTTGCGTTTGTACCAACTGGCTCGAGCAGCATGGCCATTGACGCCGCAGGAAGGAAGGAGCCGCTCATTGCAGCAGGCATCGGTGCATTGTGGACGCCAGTTGGCGACGCTGTTGTTGCTGTTGCTATCGACTGACTGGTGACGCTTCCAGTGGCTTCTTCCGCATAAGCAAACGCTGTCCAGGGCTCCGTGTCGACAACACAGCTACAGTCCGACGGCCGGAAGCACGTGCGTCGGGTCGCAAGCACCGATCCTGCGCCTTTGATCAGCAGCTCCACGTGCGGGTCGCTCCCGTTCACTTCGAGCGCCACAAAGTGAGCGCTGCGTGTCCGCAACAGACTATCGAGACACTTGCTCAAGCGAATGTCCAGCACACCGACGCGGTCGTTGTCCAGCGCGTCCATGCGCATGAAATAGACCTCGAGGCGACTTTCGCTCAAGTGCGCGTGCTCGAGCGCCAAGTACAACGCATTTGCGTCGTCGATGCTCAAACCTGCAAGCAGCAACAGACGCGTGCGTAAGCAACTGAATGCAACGGCGAATACAGCAGAGTGCGCATCGTAACGTACCCGAGTGCATCGCGCCTTTTGTGCCCGTTGTGTGCATGCATGCGTGCGTGATCGACCGCGTCGTGCGGTGGCGGATCTCTCCGCGTCGGATCTGCACGCCAATGTCGACGACGCGCAAGTACTGCAGAAAAGTGGCATGAGAGATCAAGCGAGAGCAGCAGCAACAGGCACGTCAGTGACTACAGCGCAATCGAAATGGTGGCTAGCGCAGTACAGCCACACCAGCAAACAACCGCACCAGAAGGAACCATTGACGTGCTGCATTGGACGAAAGATTTGGGAGAACGTGGCGCTCGAGCGTCTCAATACCAGCATGATAGGCATCTGCAAGGTGCTCGATCTCCGTGAGCGCAGCTTCCAGGTGCCCAACGAGGCGCTTCCGTCGAGCGCCGCTGTTGCTGCTTACGGTCGTCATTACGCTTGCTTTACGCTTTTTATGGAAAATATAGTTTTATACATATATTTAGAGAATATGTCGATGTTAAATAACTCTATAATATGACATTGAGCTAAAACAAACTCATTCTGCACGAACAGGTTCTACGGTTAAATACACCGTATTTACACACTGACATGACCATAACTTGACCTGACGAGGGGTTTTGTGCCTGTCTCCACAGGCATGCTCAGAGTCACCCGTGTACTCACTCGCGGACACGCCAGCATGTAAACTCATCTCTCTCTCCTTCATAATAAATGTCGCGAATCTAGACACAACTATCACAAAATAACCAAAATGGGTGCGTCACCCTAGTTTCGTTACAGCATCGCCAACGTATATATATAGATGACTAGCCGAGACACGGCCGCTGAAGCGGCCTAAGGGAAGTGCTAGGTCCACGGGGTCCGCAACCGGACACTGAATGTGTTATGTCCCATGGTGTGAATCCACGGTGTCTACAAAAATGGATTTGGTTGGTTGTACATGGTAGTAAGATTCTATTTGTGTAATTATATCGCACTACATTAAACTATATGAACAGTTAAGGTTTCCTATTACTTGTCTATTTGTTAGTATTTATCTTGTACGACAACGCTTCTTAGAGATTGCACACGCCGTCTCACGTTTTATTTCTTTTTATCTTTTTTGGGGTTTCTGACTGTGCGTGTCATCTGGAAGTAAGTGATAAGTGATGTCGTTTGTTTATTTACTTGTTATTTTTGGTGTTGACGAACTGAATCGCGTTGGTTTATATATACTTTCAATGCTTGTAGCATTATGTAAGCGTTATTTAAAACGGCAATCGTACCTTGCACATTTGCTGCAGTAGCTGCCACCTGTTTCAAACGTTTTAGCTCTGCTTCCGATGTAATTTGATATTGTACACGGTCTAATTTGCGAGTGTGTTGTAGTTGCAATTCCGTTTGACGCGGTCGTTGCACTTGCTTTTGAACTCGTTGATTGTTCAGTATAGTTTATTTCCCTATCCCTCACTTCCGCCAGTTTGATATTTTCTTTTGTTTTAAATTTGGAGCCTATTTTTATTTTTCTGTGGCTCCAATATTTGTCAAACCGACTAATAGAAGGCTTTTGGGACGTGTTGGATGTTTCCTTGGACATTCGCAACACACGGGATATACCGTCACAAAGTCTAAATAAGTCGGTCAATGTCCAATTTTGACATTTCACGAATATTCGTACTTT
>JAADXH010001205.1:0-12737 GCA_023337595.1 Globisporangium camurandrum | reverse complement strand
CTCTATTTGAGCAGCATCAAACAGATGTACAAACGTGTTTGTCGGGAAATTATTTCATGTTTCGTGTACTCGACATGAAATGTAAAAGTGTAAGAAAACGGATTTGGATGTATATCTTTATCAGCTTTCGTATTGCTGGTGGTAGTCTGTACCACAATTATGCTGGTTATAGCTGCACCATAATTATGTTGGCCGTCACAGCAACATCCCGCGAGCGAGCAGCCGCAGCAACAAAAACGACAGCATTCGTGAGCGAGCAGCTGCAGCAACAACAACTGCGTGCGCGCATGCTCGTGCATACGTAAATCGACTATCCGATCCCCCGCAGCTGGTCGCTGTCTCTGATATATGACCGGAGCGCTGGTTCGACCCCAGTCGGCGGTAATCGGTGTGCAAATGTGTGTTTGTGTGTGCGTGTGCACATGTGAGGTATGTGCATAGAGTAGTTTTTCTTTCATCAAACTTTGTGTGTGCGTTCGTCAAGTAAGCATCGTAGTCCCGAAATGAGTTTTACTTTGCCTTCGACGATGATCCTCAACATTATTGTATGACATCTAATTGTACTTACCAGATGAACCGATTGTGATAAAGCGTATCTTGTTGAACTTGTGCAAATGCTATTGCTCAGTCATGTTGAGGCTATTGTCTTCCACCGCATCGTCTTCGATCAAGGGACGTACAAGTGCATAACGCTCGCGTTTGAATGTGGCGGCGACGGTTGCATTGACGTTTTTGCGCGGATCCCACGTCAGCGTCCAGTTTACGAGATAGTACGTGATGACATCAATGCGTGAGTGGTCCAACACTGTGCGGATGGAGCGCCTTTGCCTACTTCTTTCTCGCGTGTTGATGCAGCACAGATATCATCCGAGTCGCTATTGCTGGCGTCAGCGCTATCGGCGCACAAGCCACCCGCGAACGTCATCGTGAGTTGGGGACGATTAAACGGCATAGTTTCTTGATCGCGGAATGATTTTTGCGTGGATGTTGATTGTTTTGCACACAGAGCAGACATCAAACGCATGGACGAGAGCGCAAACGACAAGGTATGCATAAATGATTACAAAGTATCAAGTGTATGTTTTGTGTGAGCCGGCGCAGGGTCTACGATCCTTCCAGCGGTCACGTGGGCACATGATCGCGATGCCCGATTGCCCCTTGCTCCAGCGTAAAGTCGAAGTAGTCGACAATGAGTTTAATAAGCGCGAGCAGCTGCTTCACGTCCGACTTTTCCTGCTTCAAGTGGATTGCAGTTGTGTTCTAAAGTCACGGTTCATGCGCGTATCAAGTGCCATGTTTCCTTCAGGTTCGTGGTGCTTGACACCTATCTTCTCTTGCTCGCTGGCTTACTGACGTCGGGCTGCTTGTCGGTCTCGATTCGTCCAGCTTTGTCGTTCTGCTCGTTGTTATTAGCTGCCTCGATGGCATTTAGGCGTTATTCAAGGCGTTTGCTCATCTGCACCAACTGGTCGATCAATGCAGCTTGTTGCTGAAGCACTGCGTGGCTATGCTTATACAACTTTCAATTTAGGTCGGAGAGTTGATCATATTCAACCATATGGAAAATTTGGTCAATGTTCGCTTTCTCTGCTTAACAGTCCATTGTCTGCTACGCCTGCGCTCCTAACATTTCGTTAATGTCGATAAGCTATTTGGTGTGTGGCAATTACTAATATTATGCACGTATTAAAACATCACGCGTTCATTTTCAGTTAATGTCATCTTAACCTTAATATATATGAAGACGCAATATACATTGCATATGCGCGAAAAAGTTATAGTACTACTTATCATGGTATAGTTCAGCAAGCCACTGCTACTTGCAGCGAGTCGATACTTCGGGTGTATCGCGGTAAACGATGTGCTAAATTGTTGTGCATACGGTAGTAAAATCATCAACACTATACTAGAGACGGCCACGGTTGATGTTCATTGCACGCCGCACATATCCGGGACGATGCAGCTAACTACAAGTAAGCAGTCTGTGAAAGCTTTTGCAGGCACAAACGCGACAGCAGGTTGCAGGAAGTCTCGATCTCCAATCATTCGAGTTGATGCTGATTCTGGAGTTGAGCTGCAGACGAATGGTTGCATAACCAGGCCAGGGGTCAATTCATTCGTCGACTTGAAGTTCCCTCGCTCTAGAACTATATTAAACTACTAAATTCGACAACCACAAACCTTGAACATCACGATGAGTGTTTTTCGTGTTCCGAAAGCTCTCACCACCTGAAAACCAAACACAACCACTTCGATCATTTTAGGATTCACCCTCAAGCAGCAGCGACCCGACCTTCGTTCCTTCCACTCAAGCGACCTCTATCACGATGCCCAAGCTCGCGCTCTCCAAGACCACGCCGCAGACCGTTGCGTGTACGTCTCTCTTGCTATGTGCTTGTGTTTCCCGACAAGCGTGCTTGTTGTACAACTGCGAGCACGGGCTGTAAAAGGATCGATGTGCTGACGTTCTCGCTTGCTTGCGCTGTCGACACGCACTCAATCTGTCGTCACTCACACCTGCAGCGTTCTTGAGCTTCCTCAACAAGAGCCCGTCGCCGTTCCACGCGGTGCACGAAACGATCCAGACGCTCAGCGCTGCGGGCTTCAAGCCTCTGCGTGAAGAAGAGTCGTGGAAGGACGCAGTCCAGCCTGGCGGCAAGTACTACGTCACGCGCAACCAGTCGGCGATCGTACGTCTCTCTTGCCTGCTTGAGTCGATCTGCCTGCCTGCTTCCATCGCCATCTTACGCACTCTCTCTCGTAATGCACTACAGATCGCATTCGCAGTCGGTGGCAAGTACCAACCCGGCAATGGGTTCCACATCATCGGCGCGCACACGGACAGTCCGTGCTTGAAAGTCAAGCCGATCTCGAACCTCGAGTCGCAAGGGTGGCTCCAAGTCGGCGTCGAGTGCTACGGCGGCGGGCTGTTCCACACGTGGTTTGACCGCGACTTGGGGCTCGCAGGTCGCGTGATCGTCCGCGACAGCGACAAGAGCTTCCGCTCGCGCCTGTTGCTTGTGAACAAGCCGATCATGCGCATCCCGACGCTCGCAATTCACTTGGACCGCGAAGTGAGCCAGGGGTTTACGTTCAACAAAGAGACGCACTTGCGACCGGTGATTGCGACTGCTGCACGCACGCAACTCGAAGCAACGACGACGACGACGAACGCTACAAGCGACAAGGACGCGAAACCAAAGCACGCGTCCGTGTTGCTGCAGCTGATTGCGAAGGAGTTGGACGTGAGCGTCGACGCGATCTGCGACTTTGAACTGTGTCTGTTTGACACGCAGGGCGGGAATGTTGGCGGTGCGCTGGACGAGTTTATCTTTGCGCCGCGGCTCGACAACTTGTGCTGCTCGTGGCTCTCGACGCAGTCGCTCGTTGCGTCGCTCGACAACTTGGGCAGCGACGCCAACGTCCGCGTCGTCGCGCTGTTTGACAACGAAGAAGTCGGTTCCGACTCGCTCATGGGCGCCGGCTCGAACTTTCTGCAGTCCGTCAGTGAACGCATTGCGCAAGGCGAGCTGTGCGCTGCGGCCGCGCGCAAGAGCTTCCTCGTGTCGGCTGACATGGCGCATGGTGTGCACCCGAACTACTCGGACAAGCACGAAGTGAACCACCGCCCTGCGCTGCACGCCGGTCCTGTGATCAAGTACAACGCGAACGAGCGGTACGCGACGACGGGCGAGTCGGCGTTCTTGCTCAAGGAGCTCGCGCGCCGCCACAACGTGCCGATCCAGGAGTTTGTTGTGCGTCAGGACACGGGGTGTGGGTCGACGATCGGTCCGATCTTGGCGACGAGCACGGGCATCCGGACGATTGACGTCGGCTTGGCGCAGCTCAGTATGCACAGCATCCGCGAGATGTGCGGCACGGAAGACTTGGAGCAGGCAGTGAAGTGGTTCACGGCGTTCTTTGCCGAGTTTTCTGAGCTGGACAAGTGCCTCACGATGAACTGAGTGTGGCAGGAGAGAAAGAGAGAGAGAGAGAGAGAGAGAGAGCAACGCACACTGTCTTGATCGTCGTCTGCGGTGTCGTCGCGACGAGTCGAATCGCCATTGGATCGGCGCCAGGCCAGCCCATGGACGCCAGTCTGCGATGGCTTTCGATCTCATGACACTTGCTCAAAATTCAATACAAAAAACAAGAAGTCGGGGCGCCAACGGTAATGCAATAGGAGTGCTCTGATACAAAAAATATCCATACAAAACTATGATGCATGCGCTGCTCGGTCACTTAATTCTGCTGCCATGCACTTCCGTTTGCTGCTGCTGTGTTCAACGCAATCGAGTCGGTGCTCGCGAGCGTCGGGTCCGAAGTGTTCGAGCTGCTGCTTGTGAGTCTTGCGAGTGCAACCATTTGTCCTTCGCTCCAGTTGCGCGTCGCTGAACGTTTTGTTGTTGCACTTTAACTTTAAAGTCTAAATCATAACAACATGTAGTTGTAGGTATAGGTTTGGTTTGTTTGTCAATTGTCCGTAACAACAAACAGAAACCGGTATTCATTGGGTATCGCTTAACCACTACGTGTATAACTGGTGGTATTTCAGTACCCTGCTTTCTGCACTGCGGCTCCTGCTACACATACTCGTAGCGTCATTGCTTCTCAACTGTGTCTCTCCTTCTCCTCCACAGTTCAGCTCTTGGGCTTTGGTAGCCGTGCAGACGAGCGTGGGAGCCAGATCTTGACCGAGAAGTCGGCCGACGCAGACGCCAAAATCGGTTCCGTCGGGTGAAAGTCGACGCAATAGACGCGATCCGCGTGCGCGTCGATCTTCTGGACCAAATATGGCGCCGGTTGCGCGTTCGCGTGCTTGAGACTCACGTCGTGGAGGTAGATCTTGTTGTCTGCGCTCCCGGTTGCGAGCAGCAGCGTCTCGTGCGTCGCGCCTGCGCGGTCGCTAGTGTCAGGAAAGTCCTCGCTGTCGCCGTCCGTGAGCTTCCGCTGTGTGTGGCGCGTACTGGGGAGCAATAGTTTGTACTTGTCGCCGTCGCCACGGAAGAACGCGCTCTTGATTGGCCAGTTCGTGTTCTTGTGCCCCGTGACAAAGCACGCGAGTTGCATCGGCTCTTGACCGTGCGGCGAACTGCCAATCAACTTGGAGCGACGGTCGTAGATGCGCAAGATGTTGTCGTAACTGTTGACCGCAAGGAATCGTCCGTCTTCGTCACTCCGACGGCCATCGACTGGTGGCGACGCATGGATGTGCGAGATCGCATGGCGTCCGGAGTCGTTCAGTTTTGAGATGTCGTCAATACAGGCGTCCATGCGCACGTCCCACGTCTTGATCATGCCCTATAGAGTGCGTAAGTGAGAAAATGCGTGAGAATATGAGAGAGACAGAGCGAGAGAGAGCGACTGTGACACGCACTTTGCTGTCGCCTGTGATGAGAAACTGGCCATCGGGCGAGACGCAGAGCGAGTTGATCATTGCGTCGTTCTGCCACGCGCTGCTTGCCATACAAATTGTAAAAGAGTGTGTGAGTGTGTCTATCGAATACGTTCCACCACTACACCGATGCAGACGCACCGGACGACGTCAGCGCGCGCATCAACTTGGTGGACGCAGCTCTTGCTCGTTCCGAAAAAGTATTGATTGCTGTCTGCACAAGTGCGTCCAGAAGATGATGAGGTGAACGACACGAGATCAACATTATTGTCAGCCAACAGTACCACACTATTAACGAACGCACCGGCCATGTTGAACGCGACGCACTGGACGAGCCCTGGGACTTCGGAGCTGCGCACGAACTGGCTCTTCTCGACGTCCCACAACTTGACCGTGTGGTCGTACGACGCCGACACGAGCGACGCACTGTCGTCGGACCAACTGACGTCGATCACGAGCTGCGTGTGTTGCGCAAGCGCGCCAAGTTGCTGCTGGTTGAATTTCGTCGTGACGTCCCACAGCAGCACTTTCGTATCGAACGACCCACTCGCCAGCAGCCGTCCACATGGTGAAAACTTGGCCGTATACACAGCGCCCGTGTGTGCACGCAGCTCGGACTTTTGGAACAGGACGCGGCCGTCGCCGTCGAGTTCCAAGTCGTCGGTCTTGGCGCCATGGAGCGTCGGTCGGTCGTACTCGCTGTGGTGGCTGCTGCTGTGGCCGCTGCCGCTACCGTTCGTTGCTGGTTTGGACGTTGAGAGCAAGTCACTGATCTGGAACGGCTCGATTGTCGTTGTTGTTGTGGTGGGAGTTGTTGCTGCTGAGGAGGACGAGGAGGTGGACGCTGTCGGTCGCCCAGAAACAGACGAACTCTGGACCGAGTCGAGTCTGTTTGCAGTGTAGTACACAATACCATAATCAACGTGTCGTTACGCCTGTGTACACACGCAAGAAGCAGCATGAACGCGCACTTTGCGAATCCCGAGACACACGCGACAAGACAAACGCAAACGTACTTGAGCGTAAGCTCGTAGACCGAGCGCTTGAGGTCGTGGTTCTCGCGCTCGAGCTTCTCGACCGTGTGCTTGAGCAGCCGGTTCTCTTTCCCGAGCGTCTGCGTGTCGAGGCACCAACAATGTGGGTAATGACCACAATGCCAGCGGTAATATGATGCAAAGGGTGTGTGAGTGCGATCGAGATAACACACAATCCAACGTCCGTTGGCATCGAAGTGCACTCCTGCACATTGCAACAGGCATCGTGTGCACTTACCTCGTACTGCGCGCGCAGATGCGATTCTGACGCCATATCAATGGACAGGTATTTGAACACGTGTGCAGATTGCACGCGGTAGTACAGAGTCACAGAGATGCGTCGTGCAATCAAGGACGTCGTCGACGAGTATGTCGGAAATGTGCGAAATGAGCTGGTTGATCATGATGTCAATAGATTTAGAAGTTTTTGAGGCTCTTAAAGTTATTGAACATGAAAAAGTTATCGTGTTCGTAGTAATAAACGCACTAATCGAGTAAAACGAAATTGACACACATTCAAACAAAATCTATATTACGTCAAATTTTATTAAGCGAGGTGTCTTATCGATGTTTCACAAGTCAAAATGCAGGATAACATTTAATGCAGGATAGATTTCGAAATAGAACATATTATTTGTTGCACACTATTTGGTTCGTCTATACTACACGAGTCACATGCCCAGGGGCAAATGACAAAACCTGCCTATTTCGCACTCACATTCGACAAAAACAGCAAAGCAGACAATGCCTGCCTATTTCAAAATATAATTTGACAAAACCTGCATACTGATAGAATTGACAAGTGCAGATAAACACCCGCCAATGTGCTGTCAACGTAAACTGGTTCGACACGAGTTTGTTGTGTGTTTGCGCTCAAGTTGCCTAAGACTGCTTGAGTGCAGCACGACTGGCACAATGTGAACACTCGCACACACACGCACAGACACATGTGTCGTTCCTAGATGTTGTTGCTTAATACATTACCTACGTGCTACTTTTTACATAACTGACGCGTGCCGCCATTTAATGGACAGTCGCGACCAGCAGCGACGCTTCCTACTATGGCAATTCGGCGCAGCTGCACAGCAACTTGTGTAGCTTGGGTCTGCACGATGGCGATCTAGACGCAATAGTGAGAGTGAATCAAGAACCTTGCGACTTCTACTGCATTGATCCTTCTGTACTATCCTATACTAATGATACCAGCAGCTTTGCCAGGGGTAATATTTCGCAGGTCGATTTTATACATCAGACATGTTGTGTCAATATGCTGTTGCGAAAAGGCAGATTTTGTCATTTGCCCCACGGCATCGGCCAATTTGTTAAAGTGACAAAATGGCGGACTAAATGGCATTCGTATACCAGTTCAACCCGTTGGTAAAAATAGTATAAAATATGTATTGCTGTACCAATTCATATGTTACAAATAGTACATACAGTATCTTAATCAAATATGATATCCACCAGATATGTTTACAAAACATATTACCAAATACATAAGAACCGCACTGTTGTCTATTGAATGAGTGATGGCTTTGTATGCGTACAAGATGCCAAGGGTGACATATTTGGCTGGCGCTGAAGGCTCGCGGTTGTTTACGACGATGAATGAAGCTGATGCGATCAATGTTGTAGTATATTGCAACGTTTAATGAGTTGCGGCATAATACAATTTAGCGTTTCAACATTTCAATACTTCACTTTTGCATGCAGACGTGTTTGCAGTGCAGAAAGACACATATGCCACAGTAGTATGGGCAAGACGATCAACACGGTTGCACTTGCTGGTGTCTGTTTACGAGACAATTATGCACAGGGAAGCCCGGCACAATGATTCCGGAAAGGTTTGTCTCGACAAGGTAAGATTGAATTATGTATTTGTGTTGTATCTTTGAACTGCTGACGTTTATGTATGCGTCATGTATATTCTAATATAGAGTTTAGTTGTACCACCAATACAAATGCTCTACGAACGCCGACGCACTCGTGAAGAGGGCGACGAGACTGCGGCGATGTACCCATTAAATCAGTGCTTCGCACCCGCAATTGCTCTGAATCTTACACAATGTCTTCCAGATGTGTAAATAAGGTGTGTATCAAACCATTGTATGCAAAAGTATCACTAACGCCTTTTTAGCCTGCTTGGAGTTAGCACAACGCTGTATATAATGACGCCTTGACTACAATTTGAACTATCGAATGTATCGGACTTCGACCGGCGGGCGAGCTGAACCCATAGCATGATGTTCACTCGGCTAAGTACGATTTTGTTTTTCTTGCAATGTGATTCCTACGTGGTGTCCCTTCTATTTGCATCAATTGCGAGTTTGTAATTCGATGTGTAAGCCGTCCTGTATTGCTTCAAACTCAACATCTTACCAAATACCAAGAAGACATTTCAATATGAAGTCCTAAAAATGCGCGACTTTTTTAAAAAAAATTGCACACACTCGAAGAATCTGTCGATCTAATTAATAGTACCACTAATAGATAGTGCTGCGTGGTTCTCAATGATACAGCTTTCGACGATTCAAACTATAATTGCACCAGTCGCTTCGTCTTCTCTTTATGTAACATCTATCGTTCCGGTCGTGCGCGTCTTGCTCTGTGTTTCAAGTGCCTTTTTCCAAATCGTTGGTGCGATTATCTGTCCTGATTTTTTTGACGGTCTCTTTCATCGCTTCTGTCGGGGCGTTGTACAGCGAATCGTTCTTGTACTTTGGCGGTATGACGTTCTGGTGCACAACACACATCTTTCAATGTTATGGGCGGGGTTGGCGAGCGGCGTGAGCGTCGCCCGTTTTCTCCTGAAGATCGCGGCCGAGCAATAGCAAACATAAGCGGTGTCGATTCGGAGATCTTGCATGACAGGACCGGCACTTGGCTTCGTACGACACATGACACATCCGGGAGAATCGACACTCATCGAAAGCAACGGGTTCTTCTAGATCCCGCGGATGCGCTTGTGGCGCTTCGTGAGTACTTCATGAAGTCAAAGAGCTGGCATCGTTGACGTCCAGGCTGACTATTTTGCTCGACATCACCGCGCCGTCGACCGCTTTGGTCATCCCTTCGAAGTTCCAGACGGATATTAGGCCAAAAGCTTCTTCGCATTTCCGAAGCCGCGGTCACACTCTTCGTACCACCGCACAGGAAAAACCTTAGACTTGAGTGCTTTAAATCTCAGCGTTGACTAAGTAGTGCAAGAACCAAACGACAAACGTTTTGTTCGATTGCTCTCGGCAGTAGTCGGCTCAAAGCGTCACGCTCGTTTCTGGAGCCAGACGGTTCGTCTGTTCTGCAAAGCTGCCGACATCATCGAAAACCGACAAGGTGCCAGCGTCTCGCGCACCATCGATAGCACTTTGTTGGGCTATTTTCCTCCCTTTCGCTCGGTGAAGAGGTAGTGTCAGTGCGTACCGTGTTTGCAGAGTAGAGGCCCAACAGACTTATTGACCAGATTGACAAAAACAATACTCGACGGGTGTCGACAGCATGCCTCAGCGTGTAGTTCTGAGAGTAGTCAACCACAAGGACCTGGTTTGACCTATTGGCACTCTCAGCATCCGCTTTATACTTGTCACTGTTTGTTTGTGTGCAAAATGCGCTGTTTTGGACAATTGTAAAATCAAAAAGTACCGCAATAATATAAAAGTAGCACTAACACAGCCCAACGCTGCTGCTGTGCTGGGATGATCAGCGAGCACTTCAGCTTTCTCTCCGTCCGTGTGGGACGTCAAACGGTTGCGATTAATGTTGCACTGGTCACACACTTCATCACGAGGTGACAGGATGCGGATGTTCGGGCAGCGACGCACGAGGATCCGTTACGTCGATTCTTTAGACGGTCGGTTCGTGTCGATGTAATTGTCGCCGAGGTACTCCACGTACATACACGCTACGTTGGACCACGCAAACGTCGGCTAAATCAACGCGAAGTACTCCTTCGAGTAGTATATGCGCGACACTCCAGGTGCAATTTCCTTCACACACACGCAGCTGACACCACCTCGCCGATCTGCACTCGACGAGTAAAACCTCGTTGATGTGCTTTGCGTTGTCATTTGCAATGTTGCTGTGTGGCGACAACATAATTCTTTGCGCGCGCAGCGTTTTGCCGTAGAGGTGGAACGTTCGGTGGCTGATCCGAAGGACTTGCTCGAACTCAGTCTTGCACTCGAGTCAGATGTTAGGAGCATTGTAACTAATGCGCTCGCGGGTGTGCGACCCTCGCGTCCAGCATCCGCATCACTGTCGCCATCTTCATCGACAGAAGTAGCATCGGTGGTCGTGCCACTTGCGGTCGTGCCACTTGCGGTCGTGGCCGACATGGCGCTTCGCGTGCTGCGCGTGCGTGTATCCTTTGCGGCACGCAGTGGTCATTTATTCGACGGGTCTTGAGCGTTGTCGATGCTGCGACGCGCCGACTGTCTTTTTGCATTTCCCGGCGCATTTGCTGCCGTTTTGCTAGTGTCGTTGCTGGGGTCGCTGCTGGGGTCGTTGCTGGTGGCTACTTGACCGCTTTTTCCGCTGTTTGTTTTGTTTGCCGCCTCCTCAGTCCGCACTTGCTTTGTTATGAGCTGCGGCTCCACGACCGCAGTGCACATGGCGAGCGCCATCGTCAGTGCGAGTAGGAACTCGTCACACGACATCGAGTGCAGGCTGGCGATGGTCGCGGCTATCGAGAGGCGCTTGTGCGTCATGCACTTTCTGCCGCAGCACTCGTGCTCTTTGCGCACTGCACTGTCAGATGGATCACCTGCTTCCTAGGCGAGCAGCGCCACAAGTGAGTCTGGATGCTGCGTCTGATCATTGTCGTGTCCGATGTCGACGTACTCAGTATCGCTCATTTCAAAGTCTTTTTTGAAATGGAGTTTTTGTGTTTGCTTTTGCTCGACAAAAAGAATGTCGTTGGATTTCGCTTCACCAACTTTGAACACCTTTTTTCTTGAAATGGTAAAAAGACGTAACTGTACTTTTGTTCATAATAGCCTCATGGAATATGCACCAATATTTGCATTATCATTTACTCTACCATTGCATTCAGGAAATACAAATATAAGCTGTGTTCAGCTTAGCACCGTAATGATGATGATCAAGTAGCTCCCGCTTATGTACAGGTCCCAGCAAAATATATGTTCATTCTCAATACAAGGCCACCATTTACTCGATTTAGAAACGAGTTTGCTACGTCTAATTCGGACTGCTGAAATTTGGACTGTATATATAAAGCAGCCGTTAGTATATTCATATCCAACTGAAAATTTCACTCGTTTTCTTAACCCTCTTCGACAATCAAGTCTACTACAGTATTACAAAATCGACATCTCTTGGCAAAGTAGCAGTTGTGCTGTCATGTGAAAAACACAATAGGACCTTATGCGGCGCCGTTAAGACAAAAATGTTGGATTAGCTTTCTAACATAAACTCTTAGTTACTGGTTGATATTGTTCTTTTCCGATATGTAAAAAATCTAACTAACAATCCAGTAAAAATACCAAGATCACATATTCTACACCTTGAAATCTCACGACCGACGTCGCCATTACGAGAGCTTACACTTAATTATGCAATTACGAGGGATGTTGCGTCTGTCGTAGCAGGCACCCTGTGGTCGCGGTGGACTCCGCAAAAGAGTCACCCGTAAAGCCACTTGCATGAAAGTCACTTGTAGAGTCAATTGTAAAGTTACCCACTATTGTCTCACTTTCTATTTCTCCCTTCCTCTTTTTTATTTTTCTCAAGCTGCCACTCGCTGTCATGATGTATTTTATTTAATGAATTGCAAAAGTAACCATAACTATTTATAAATTACCAAAATGAACACGACGCAATTTTTGTGACGGATATTGTCAACTTCTGTATATAGATTTTACACCAAGGTGATAAGCATCACCCAATCTTATATGCATTACACAATTATCCGGGCTATATTTCGAGCTATCGTACCTACTAAAACCGTCGCTCGATATTTCATACCGACCTGTTGGCACGTCTACAGTTATTTTTATTACATTTTAGGTAGCTTAATCTGAAGTTGTTTGAACACTTCGTTTTGAAACGTTATATCATATAGTGCATTTTTATTGAAAGCTATGATGGTTAAAGCGACGCTAGAAATACAACCACCAACATACTTCTTGTACATAGTATCTGTCACCGAGTATCACCAGCAATACGAAAGCTGATAAAGATATACATCCAAATCCGTTTTCTTACACTTTTACATTTCATGTCGAGTACACGAAACATGAAATAATTTCCCGACAAACACGTTTGTACATCTGTTTGATGCTGCTCAAATAGAG
>JAADXH010001204.1:0-12752 GCA_023337595.1 Globisporangium camurandrum | reverse complement strand
GCGCACCAACACAGTCGACATCATACTATCGGCAGAATCATAACTCCTGCGAATGATCGTTTGCGTCGTGTCCTGATTCTCGTCAATCACAAACACGAGTCGTCGGACGTCCGCAGTTGCTTGGTAGTGCACGACGATCGACGTTTTACCTATCGCCACTATTGATGTGATGTGTCAGGCACTACGCTGTTGTTGTTGGCTGCAAGTACTTTACTGTTCGCTTCTCATTGCCACTCGTGCATTTCATGTGTGCATTTTCACTTTACCATCTACGCCTCCGGTTCTTAACTATTTCTTCAACTTCACTATTACACTATACTACCACTACCACTACCCACGAAACAACCACGTGGGCCAGAACGCAGCCGCTTGGCTACTGCTATCCTGGCTGTTGGTACCAATCTCCTCATCGTCGACAAAAGCGCCAGTCGATTCGTCTGGCGTTCCACCGTCGCGCCACGATTCGTACGCGATTTGCTGTTGCTCTTGTTGCGTCGTCGTCGCTTTTGGTGCCGCAACCTCCTTTTTCCAACCGTTCAAACCACTTGTGCGTTCAACAATGCCATCACTATCGCCATAGAAGCGACTCCGTAACGGATCGTTTGGTGTTTTCCCCTGCCGCATCGATACAAAATTGCGCTTCTCGGCTTCAGTCAACACTTCGACTTGATGGCGCCACACGACGACCTGTTGCATCAAACTCTCGACTTCCTCCGAATGCTCTTCTGCCAACTGTTGGAGGTACAACGCATGTTTCGATTCCATCGTACGGATTGCAGCTGCTTTGTCGGCTTGAAACTGCCGCTCGGCAATCGCACGCGCAGTTGCGATCGAACGATTCGACTCGTCGATCAAACGCACTTCGTGCTGCTTCACGAGCGCTTTTGCAGCAGCCGTCGCAGCTGCGCGTTGCGTTTGAAATGCTTGCTTTGCAGCTGTGAATTGTGCTGCAAATGCGTCGTTTTGAGCTTGTAGTGTATCGATTGCAGCGTCTTTTGTCGCTATTAATTCGTGCAATTCAACAATGCGCTTTGCGTTCGTTTGCTGCTGGGTTTGCAATTCGAAATGCGTCTGTTCAGCAGCTGCTTGTGCGGTTTGTGCTGCATTCACGTCGTCGTGGAGCTCTCCCAATGCATTGCGCAGTGACGCATTGTCAATCAATGCGGTCAACAACAAACTACTGACGTCCACATGCGCAGCTGCAAGCGCTTCAAGTGGAAATGCAAATTGTACAGCAACTGGCTTTTTAGGGACGTGAAATTCGTCTAGAGCGTCAGCTGTTGGCTCTATTGTCGGCTGTTGGGAGTGCGTATAAATGGGTTCGATCGACGGACTGTAGTCTATTGAATTTGTGGTACGATAGGAGTTAGAAATGGGGTTGAAGTGGATTCTTTTCAGACCCAAACGACTCACCATCAAACCAGCGCAAACAGATCGTCGTCGGTTGCGTTGCTGTTGTCAATTGCCGCATGATCGAACGAAACGAAGTGCGAAACGTGCTCTTGTGATTGATCGACACGAGCACGAACCCTTTCGATAAAAAATGCGCGTCGCTGGTGAAGTGGGACATAAAACAGCCATCAGGAGTCCATCCATACCCATTTTCTCTCTGTATCATTGCGACAAACCTGTTCATTGCGCCATGTCGCGTCGAAAACAACTATATCATAGCACACACAAAAAAGAGCCAGCACGTCAGGTACTACTGTAGCAATTACAAAGCAGCCAAGTAACAAAACGTACGTGTGGATCGATCGCCAACATTGCAGCATCGACGGTCGGAACGACTGTCGCAGCAGAAAACACTAACCCTAGTGCACCACTCGACGAGCTCCAGACACACTGCGTCGTTTCGTTTGCTGCACTGGCTTTCTTGCCCAATTGTTGCTGCTCGTGCTGCTCAAGCGATGATCGCAGCGACGGCGACAGCATCGACACAAACCCACGCATCTCGACATCTTTGGAAGTTCCAGCAATGTCGTCCCATGTGGTGACAACGTCTGATTCGGATGCTGATTCGGATGCTGCAGATGCCGGCAACAGCAACAACTGCGCTGAACGACCAAACCACAAATCACTCACGACCGACTTGAAAAGCCCCAATGTCGATGGTTTCGATGTCGAATCGACGCTCGCACGCCGATTGCGCGTGTTGGTCGCATTGCGATTTGCATGTGCTGCTGCTAGTGCACGTGGAACTGTCGCGTGCGTCCGCAGTTTCCGCTCGCCCACGTCAGATTGGCTCGTGGCAGAAGAGCCAGTTTGGGTGAGCATACAAACACTTGCACTGCGTTGGGTCCGATGCATCGACTCGTTCTCTCCCTCGAACGCACGTGCCGTCGATCGTTCGCTCGATCGTCGATGGCGTCGTTTGTGCGTCGCTTGCTGCTGTGGATCAAACACAAATTTGAGCTGCAATGGCCGCGTCGCTGTCTGCAACTGCCTCCAAATCGCATCAAACGCGTCGTCGGTGACACTCTGACCATTAATCTGCACCAATTGGGCGCCGATGCGGACGTTTGCAACGCGTAGATCGACGGCGTCGCGTACAATTTCACAGACGCGCGCGCCAATTGCTTTGTGTGCATAAAAAGGCGCCAACTGCAGCCCTAACTTACTAACGTTAGGCGCGTGGACGCACACATGGATTTCGTCTGTTGCGACTGCAAATGCTGGTAAGTGACGCCCCGAAGATGGCAATGGACGATTTGCACCCGCAAACAAAAATGCAACGAGCCAGTGCAGCGGATAGGACGCTGTTGGCGCATCGTCGAATTGCAGCTCGAGGCGTGTAACAAGCGCGTCTGTCGCTTCCAATGGCTGTTTGTACAAGCGCTGCGTCGCTTTTACAACCGACAAAAGCCAGTGGTGGAGTTGTGCGAGTCGGTCTTTGCATTGCGTGGTCGCAAACAACTGCAACAACATTGCTGGCGCAAGTTGTGGGATGTCAAGGGTGGATTCCACACCAGAAGCAAGCGAGTGAAACGCTTGGAACTGGCGATAGCGGCGGTAGATTTTCCACCTATAGTGAAATCAAATATAAATGAGCTGCCGTTGCAGAGTGCTGGTCGACGCATGAATTGCGGAATTGCGGAATTGCGGAAACGTACGTCAATCGATCGTCGCTGCCAGTGCGGAGTGAACATTCAAACACGTAGCTGTGTAGTAGTGGCGCATACATCTACGTCAGTGACCAAGAGAATGCGTGTCTACAACGCAGCAACAAGTCTACGCAAGACGACAGAACGATAAACGCACATGTCGACGCTCTCGGGCGTGCGGTAGTACCCCAGCGGTTTGATCGCGATTGGTGTGGTTGCAACGAGGTACGCGAGCTCCTGCCAGCTCTCCAGGAGCGTCAGTGACGGGTTCAATTCGTGCACAAACGGATGTGGTACACGGAGTGCGTGTGAGATGCTGTCGATCAGCGTCGTGCTGCTGCTCGTCGCAGCTGCCATCGTGCTGCACGTGTTGCTGCGAGTATGCGTGCTGCGATTGCTGTTGCGGTGCTTTTTGTGCGTGCGTTGCGCACGTCGATTGTGTGTGTCCGTCGCCTACTGCTCGCGCTGTGTTGTGCTACAAGTGCCGAGACGCAGACGTTGATGCTTTGGATGCTCAATGATGTGATGCTACTCTTTTCGGCACAAAAATCATTCCAACAATGCGCATACTCAAACGAAGTGACAAAAGGAAAAAGAATTTAACAACAACGTTGATATGAAAACACAGAACTGATAAATTGTGACGCGACTTTGTACCGGTACCAGAAATTACGAAGTACAAGCGAACTCAGGTCTTTCAGTCGACACTGTGAATGCCACGTACTACACAGTTTATTACAAGTGCGCGTGCCTGTTGACAATGGTTGAGCACTGCCAACATTATCGCGTCTTTATCCACCGCGCAACGCGTTACATCGCACCGGAGCACTCAGTCAAATATTGTCGTCGTGAACATGTGTACGCATGGCAATACATATACCACTTGACGTCTTGTCTCTGCCGCTCGTGGGTACACTCATTCGGTTTTGGTTCATCATGTCATCACAAGTCGCGATTGTCGATCCACTCGTTATCTCTGCCTCCAAAGTTGCTCTCTCTTTATTTATTTATCTTTCTTTATCTCTTGCACGATCTCTCTTGCACTATCTACTCTATTATCTATTTATCTCTCTGTCTCTCTATCTCTCTATCTCTCTATCTCTCTATCTCTCTATCTCTCTATCTCTCTATCTCTCTATCTCTCTATCTTGTATTGGTGTACCATGCAACTGCTGCTACTTTACACCCAAAAGTCGCACCACTAAACGTCGCCGCACCTTTTTGCCACACACTTCGATCGCTATTGCACACGCTGCATTTTCCTGTACATGCACTCATACTTCAACCATGTTCCAGGACGTTGCGCTCGGCAGCATTGGCTTCAAGAGCCGATGCACCATGGAGACAACGAGCGTGGTGACTGCGACGGACGCAATCGCAGTTACTGACAACAGCACCGAGCCGCTCGTTGGATTTGCCGACAACGCAGCGCAGACCGAGCCGAAAGCGACCGCAACGACAACCACAAAGAGCAGCAAGGATGCGAAAAACGCAGCTGGCGACGCGGAGAGCGACGACACGATGGCACGCGCGCTCGCGTTTGTGCAACGCGTCGGTCCACTGATGCTGCGTGAGATGCGCACGAACGCGACGACGAGCTCGTTCTTTCGCGGTGCGTGTGCATCAGGAAGGCGACTCTTGCGTCTGTCCACACTGCGATCCGCTGACGTTCTGTCGATCGCATGGTCGTTGCTGCTGCCTGCTGTTGTTGTTGCAACATTCTGCTCCGTAGGCTTTGAAAAGCACCTCGAAGAGTCGATGGAGAAGAGCGTCGCGAAGCTGTTTCAGCTCCAATTCGACTACGATACGTTCTTCCAAGCGCCAACGCAGGCACAAGCAACAACAGCAAACGACAAGACGAAGACGAAGAGTGACGCAACACATCAAACAGCAGCATCGCTCCAGCTCTCGTGCACTGGCGTCTCGTGGAACGCAACAGGCGCATCGATTGCAGTCGCGTACGGTCGCTTCGATCACTCGGGATGGTGCAACTATCGCTCAGCGCTCTGTCTATGGAGCGTCTTCCAGTCGGACTTTAACCCTTTGAAGCCAACGCTCGTGCTCGAGACGTCGGTGCGTCTCTGTCGTTCTTCTCTTTACCTTTCTCTCTATCCTCAAACGGTAGGTTGTATGGTACAACCTACAGAGCGGGCTCATGTGCGTTGCGTACCATCCGACAAACCCATCGATCGTCGCTGCTGGTTCATTCAATGGCGAAGTCTTCGTCTGGGACTTGGAACCAAAAGACGACTACCGCGTCTTTGCGTCTGGCATTGGCGATTACTTCCATCGCGAGCCAGTGACGAATGTCGCGTGGGTCTACGACGCGCAAGCCGCTGAGTACAATGTATGCGCGTACATGGAACTGGCTCTATTGGGTTGTAGACCATGTCTAATCGTCTGGTGTATAGGTCGCGAGCGTCAGTGGCGATGGCAAGGTGCTGTTCTGGCGTCTGAAAGACAAGCTCGCGTATCCTGTCGAAGGTTACATCATGCATCTTCCAACCTCCACTACCACTTCGAATACTTCAATCATTGGTGGGAAATCAGTAGCGTTCAGCATTGCCGACAAAACGAGCCGCGCGTTCGTCGTTGGGTCAGAAGCCGGTGCTGTTGCACGATGCTTTGCACGCAGTACCACTGCACGTGCGTCGGACTTTAAAGGCGACAAGAAATGGACTGCGACTGCTGCGAAACTCGTGGGGAAGTTACATCCTCCGCATCTCCAAAACGTCCGCCGCCAGGTCGAATTGTTCGCAACAACGAGCGGCCAGAAAACCAAAGAAATTACGTTGGCGACTGTCTACAATGCGAAGATCGATCCTCTTTTGCTCTTTCCAAGTGCGATGGACTTTGCGTTCATGCCCCACGCAGGTCCTGTTTATGCACTACGGTTCTCGCCCTTTCGCAAAAGTTTGTTTGCGTCGTGTGCATCCGATGGAACTGCACGGATCTACTCGTCGCTCCAGCGCGAGCCACTGGTGACGCTCGACGTTGCACCGTCTGCATCGTATCTGTATGCGATTGAATGGAGCAAGACGCGACCGATGGTGTTAGCAATTGCGAGTGAAGACGGAAGCGTTTCTATGTATGATTTAAAAACCGACAGAGTGAACCCGACGCTCGTGTTGCGAGGCGACGATCCGATCGCAGGAGAGCCGGTTACTACAGCAGCCACCGGTCGGACGTCGACAACAGCGGCATCAACGACTTCAAAAAGAGCCAGTTCGCCGATGTTTTGTGTCGATTTCAATCCACGACAGCGCAATTTTCTCGCGGCAGGCGACGCAAACGGCAGTGTCCACATTTGGAAACTCCCGTTTGACGTTGCGAATTTCCAAGCAGGCGAAGCAGCACTGTTGGACGCTTTCGAAACGATGAACGAGTAGATGACGAGGACGCAAGTGGACAGACAGGACAGATTGGAAAGTGCAGGTTTCAGCGCGCTCTCTCTCTCTCTCTCTTTCTTTCTCTCTTTCTCTCTCTCACACTCATTATCACTTCGTCCCGAGGTCCCGCGCCGTGCGATGCGCATGGACCGTCCACTCCATCTTGGTCTGCGTGACTGTTATTCGTACATAAATGAGACAGTTCCAAGCGTCAGTCCACAATATTTCACAACTCTGCTCGTATATCCGGACCTGGCATCACGCGCCGCATCTCTTTGAACGTCTCCTGCGACATGTTGATGTACATATCTTCCAGATGCATCTGCAGCGCATCTTCCGCGTCTTTGATCGTCCGAACGATCGCATCGCCCAATGCATTCGAAGCTTCTAATTCGATTAACTCATTAGCAATTTGCTTCGTGCTTTCGAGCTGCAAGTTGCCATTTTCAAAATAATGCGCGTGCAACGTAATCGTCCCATCGAGGCGCAAAGGGTAGGTCGTCAAATCGACTTCCCACCGCGATTGCCACCGGCCGCTCCTATGGAATGTTACAAAAGAACAAACAAATGATCCATTTTATATAAATTGTTTGAAAGAAACAACACTCATAGAGAAAAAGCTATTTTTGCACAATTGTTCACACAAAAAACACATTTTCACCACAAATTCACACAAAAACGCACCAAAAGTTGCGCAAATTGATGCGTTCGGTGCACAAATTCACACTCAACGTCGAGTTGCGAATGTACACGCCTGCCGTGCCTCTACGCGTGTAGTCGCGTCAGTTTTCGTATAGCAATTAGCAACTCTCGATTAGCAATTCCAACGACGTACTGGTGCATGTATTCAAACTGCAAATACGACTGCAGCGCTTTCTGGACCAGCACACTGCAAATAGAGATTGTAAGTAATCCATAGTGACAGAAGCGAGGTGTGAAGACCGCAATAGACGCACCGTTCGCTCTCGAATTGCGTCGTGAACGATTCTGGAAGGTCCGCGACGTCGTCGACGAGCAGTTGCTAATGCGACTTACGTTAGAAACTCAGGGTCTACCAAACCAGTTTGTAAGACGCACCTGCTTGACGTGGTCAAACCCAAACACACGCCGACCGATCGGATCGATGTAGTGCGTCGAATCGACTTCCGCATCTGCGCAGATCAGCATCTGCAGGTTGCGTTGTGTCGTTGGTGGGTGCAGGTAGCAATCGATGCCGCTTGTGTGTGCAACAAGCAGAGTCACGCACGCACGTACCTGGTAGTCGGCGTCTGGCACGGCGACCGGCAAGACGGTCTTGAGGTTGTACGCATGCAACGCGCCACGCAGCGCAGCGTCCGTGAGCACGCGCGCAGGCACGAGTTTCGCGACGTCGCGCAGGACTTCGTGGACCTGTCCTGGGGGACTCGCGAGCAAAAAGTGCTGCGCAATCCGGAGCTTCTCGTCGTCCGGTGCATCGTCCGCGTAGGTGTCGTACGTGTCCGCCATCGTCGTTGGCGTGATCGCAGTTGGATCTGTAGTTGAATTGAAATGCGTATCAAACATGTTCGCGAGCCAAAAAGCATTCCACAGTTTCCCACTAGCATCTTACTTTGATGAATGACTCGGCGAATTCAATGTTTGTGCATGTAGCATATATTCATAGTTTTTTTCCCTATAAAACGACGCATGACAATCACGAGCAGCTCACAAATGGAAGTCCCAAGTGTCCGCGTGCTCGTCGTGGGCGACTCGGGCGTCGGCAAGACCGCGCTCTTGCGTGCTGCGTGTCGAGACCCCAGTGCACCAGTCGTGCGTGGCGCACCGCAGTGGACCACTGGCTGTGACGTCCACGTGATGGTGCGTCCGTCGCTCGTGCATGTCATTCATTTGATTGCCATCGTTGTCGTCCACGTGCATCTTGTGTGCCTATGACCCTCGAGCAGCACGCACTCACCCACCCACTTGCCACTGGATACAATCTCCAGTACCACCAGTACCACGAAGGCTACGGCGTGGAGAAAGAAGTCGTCGTGGAGTTCCTTGACGTCGGCGGCCACCCCAAGTACGAAATCAGTCGCAGTGTGTTCTACCACGACATTCAAGGTTTGTTGTTCGCTCTTGTTGCTGTGCTTGTTGCTGCTTTAGTAGGACTGACACGACCACAACTGCAGGCGTGATCTTTGTCTACGACCTCAGCAACGCGCGTTCGTACGATCACCTCAAGATTTGGCAAGCGTACGTCTAGTTCGCATTCAACTGGCTCTTTTCGACAAGCTCTGACTTGGTATCTGTAAACATTAGTGAACTCGCACTTGCACAGCGCTCGACTGGTTGCGTCTTGTCGTCGTTTGCGGTGTCGAATCGATCGAACGAGTTTCCATCGGTGCGGTATTTTGGAGTGCCATAATTATTGTTATTGCCGGCTGAACGAAGCTCATTCGTATGGATGCAATCCACAGCTCCACGCACTCCCGAAGCTCGTGATTGGGAACAAACGCGACGTCGTCGGTCCGAAAACAAAGCGCGCGCTGCTGCACCAGCCCGAATTGCGTGACATGGACGCGACAGAAGCGGTTTGTGATTGTGCAGTTATTGTGGGAAGATTTGTTTTTATCTCATCAACACTCACAACTTCGATTGGTGTTGTACATAAAAAGTGCGCAGAGCCATTTGCACTCGATCCAACGATCTTTCGCCACTTTCTCGACCGCGTCGTTCAATTTGCAAATGCAACAACCACAAGCGACAATACCAATACCAATACCAATACCTTCCGTGCCCAGAGTCCATTTCGAAGCGATGGATTGCGCCGTCAGAGTAAATCGAACACACCAAGCAGCACTAATCCCAACAATACATCGTGGTAACTCGTTCCATACAAACACCAACTCAACTTGTCATCAACTACGAATCGCATGCTCCTACACAATACAATATTTCGCCTACAACTCAAAACTCGACCGACACGCGACTGTCGTCCGACTTGATGCGGTTCCGTCCTCGTTTGTCGTGATCAACTGGCAATGGCGACTGCGCAGCTGCAACCGCACGACTAAAGTCGCTATTGTAATTGCTGTCGTCCCCACTCCGTGCAGTCTTGTAATTATTGATATTGGTATTCGTCTTCGTATTGTCGCGTTCTCCATGAAGCGAATGTTCAGATTGTTCCTCATCGTCATCGGACGACAACACGGTCCCCAACAGCACGAGCGAGCGTCTGTGTTGTTGAATCGGTGGCAATTCAAATTCAATGTCCCCACTGATCCGCGCGTGCGTCTCGTGCACTGGCTCTTGGCGCAATGCGTCGATCCGATCGCGTAACGTCGTTCCGCCATGTGTTGTCGTCGTTGCATTGCCGATGTGCGTGCGTTTATCGCCATTACCCGCAGCAGGCGACGTGACGGCGACAAATGGGACGTCCGACGCATCTTCTAACGACCGCCGAATGCCACTGACAGTATCGACGACGTGATACGGCGCTTCTGCAGTAGCAGTCGCGTGCCACGGCTTGCGGTTGTTCGCAGGTTTGCGCGTGTAGTTTGTGTTTGGATTGATTGCTGGCGGTGCGTGCGGCTGTGGAGGCTGTGCAGCTTGTTGTTGTTGTTGGTAGTGACGCGCTGGGATGGCGCCATATTGATGCTGCTGTTGCTGGTGTGGGAGAGGCTGCGGTGGTGGTGGTGCAGCGTAGTGTGCATTCGCCATGACCTGTGGCCCGACGTTCTTGCGGACGCCAGCTTGTGGCCCCATCTGTGTACCACGGAGCCCAGCAGGCGACGCGCCGTGCTGCTGGGCGTACTTGCAGTCGCGCTCCTGGTGCTGCGAGTGCTGCGTGTGCTGGTTGTATTGGTTGGGATGGTGCGGTGGTGGTGGTGGTGGTGGGTACCGCGCTTGCTGCGCTTGTGCGTAGCGCATTTGCGCCTGTTCGCGCTGTGCGTCTTCGCGCTGGCGCGCATGGGCGCTCGCGATCGCCTCGGCGCGGCCTTTGCGCTTCGCGCGCTGCACGCACACGCAGCAGCAGATGAGCAAGAGGAAAAAGAAGAGCGCGATGCCGCTGATGCCGGCCCACCAGATCCAATCGTCCCAGCCGAGCGCGCCTTTGAACACGTCTTGTCCCGCCATAGCTGCAGCGGGGTGTCTGGCGAGCGCTGCAAGTGACAGCAAACGACGTACGTCCTATCGATGAGGTCGTAATGTGCCGCAAATTACCAGCAGCGCTTTTTCGTTTGTCCCGCGTGGTATTTTTGCGTCGACGTGTTCTGTCGTACCCATCACACAGCTAAATCGTAGTCAAACGGGTTGTAAAATCTGCTCGCTGATTGTGCATTTTGGCTGGACTATCCGAAAACAAACGGACTGTCTTGCAAAATGACTGCTGTTCGAGTGCGATGTTCCATTAAATCGCTCACACCATGAGCGCAAAAGTGAGCGTCCAACGTACCAAAATGAGCATGGCAAGCATTGACTGACTCTCTGCCAAAATTACGAAAAAAGCACTGTCCAAATTCATTTGCAAATCAAAGTCGACGTCAAGGTTATGAGTTTTTCTTTATGCTTGCGTGTGAGTACTATGATCGAGTATGCCAGTCGTGCGTACGTGGCAAGTTAAAAAAACAAGATGAGCTCGTTTTTGAGGATGACAAAGGAAGTTCGTACTCATCAGCAATTGTCTTGAATGATGCGTGGTGATGATACATTGAGCAAGAGTGAGTGCGATAGAGAATGAAAGACTCGCAGTATACAGTATCTACACAATATTTTAGTATACCCGTTTAGAATACAAGTTGCTAAAGGAGTACCGTATACTTACGTGAAAAGCGGCTTCGTGCCACAAAAATTATTGGAGTTTTTCTACTATAGTCGTAGCTGTGCATGGCCGCCTAAGATGTGAGTATTACATCATAGGACTAGCCTATCCATTCGAAATTTGGCTCGCGATATGTATTGAAACCTTACATATCGCCGCTGCAGAATCAACGTCGTATATTTGTTCTATATAAAGTATTACCCTCAATAATGGAGACCACCTTTTCGGATATTTTCTGTGCTAATCAAATCAGGTGGCATTTGTAAGCTTTCAAATGTGGTCGGTGAATACAGTATATGAAACTTGATACTCAGACTGTGCTTGTAGTGGGAAATACAGAAATATATAACTTATAGTATTTGTACAGTGTTGGTTTCTAACTGCTGCAAACATACGCAATTGCAGCAGCACAAGAATATATTTGTCATTTACAATATATAATATGTCAATCCACACACTTAATAAATACCAATTTCATTACAGTACCTGAACAAAATGGTTTGATCCACAAACAGCAGAGATGAAGGGCAAAGATTATCTAATTTATCTCAACATCTCGAATTGCTGGGAATTTTTAGTGAGCCACTACAACACCATCGCTGTAAGTGTGATGAGCTGTTTCCAATCATACAAACAAATGTCAAGCGAAATGATAGTAAAATGTGTTATTATTTATTGAAGGGTGCCGAAGAAAGACATGAGAAATGGTGACTATCTCTCTGCCAAATGTTGCCAAATAATATCCATCATGTCTTAAGTACGTGAATATTCTGCCTGAATTTTTGTACCACTCCGTTTCTTTCCGATGACATAAAATCTTATACACGTGTATATTTTGCCATTTTGTAAAATATATTGATGCAATTAGTTCCACGACAGCCACCACGTCTATTTTAATATTAGCACATAAAGAGGTCCACATCGCGACAAGAAACCGAATCTGTAGTGGCCAATCAAAAGTATAAATCAAAGCGTTTAAAAGCAATTCTCATCAATAATTTATGGTCTCGACACAATTTAGTCGATCAAATGTCACAACTAGAGCGGCAAAACAAGAGAGATGACGTATCCACTTCGTTTGAACGACTATTAGAGTTGCACTTTTCCACGTGTAAATCAAAGGCAATTAATCTAACCCTAAACGTGCGTCGGTAGTATATAACGCATCACAGATGGCAGCACGATGTAGACGATCAAAGATCGTGTTGCATATACAGCTGCAATCGTTTTGCGCATTGTATGCGCCTACTACACAGATTCATGAGATATTGTCCGGGTTTTGTCTAGGAAACGTCTGTAATACAGTGTGCCTAATTGATATACGGACACACACATTTTCGTGCCTAAAAGCAAAACTACTTCATATTTTTCGTAAAAAATTGTATCAATCGAATCGCTGTTTCATTGCGAGTCGGCCAATCGAAACCACATCAAAAACGAGCAAGTTTTGAGTAAATGGCAAGTTTTTGCCAAAATTTT
>JAADXH010001203.1:0-12763 GCA_023337595.1 Globisporangium camurandrum | reverse complement strand
GCTACCTATATACGGGTCTATGACATCGCCTCCTGTCGCTACTAGATGCGAATGCGTTTGTCATGGACGGTGAAGCAATCGTATCTAGACTTCTGCTTGTGCGCTACAAATCGAAACAAGTGAGCTGCGTCCCCGAGCCGCTCAATCAACGGAATCCTGTTTGCCAGCAAGTGATCGGAATTTTTGTCATCTACTTTGCATAGTATACTGCAGAGTGCGAGCAGACTAGCAGAATTTGCCAAGACGACATGAGCAAGTCAATTGCTGCGAGTCGCAGTTGCCGTTTTTCCGACCGAACTAATATTAATAGGTGCTACTTCAAATTTATCGAGACCACCACTACATCGACTCTCTAGAAGATCGACGAGACGATGGACGAAATCCACAAGGCGACACCTGAATCTTACAATATCGACTCAGTTTCACGCTTACTTGTGCAGCGCAAACAAGGCCTTGTCGGCGTCACTATTGCTAAACGTTGTTCACTTGACTTGGCGGGTGTGCAGGGTGCTGTAGTGTATTGACGCTAGTGCCTGGCGTTCGCGTTTACGCTTAGTATGAGATATGGCAATGAGCTTGTCGATGTACCTGGAGTGGCGCGCGGACAGTAAAATTTGCGTGCGCCGGTGAGTTGCGAATTATATCACATAATAGTGTGTCGCTGTCGATCAGATTACTCAGTCGCGAAGCTGGCTGTAGCTTGTCAGTTGCTCAATGGTCAGCGTGTAGAATGTGAGTATCTGCATATTTGTGTCCGTGTTAGGCACAATCGTCATCTTGTATTGGATGAGCTCGCGAAACCTAGGCATTTCAAACGTTGTAACGAAGTAGCTTAATATGTGCAGTGGCGCGTTACTACACACTCGGCGAATAAAACTTTGCTCTTTAAACTACTTGCTACAATCGCTTTGAAGCCGACTCGTCGAGAAAGCAGCCACATTTACATGACAAAAATATTTGCTCTCGTGTCATTGACGATATATATTGACAGGTTTAAAGGTTTGGCTAGCCACTGCTTGAACATGTCTATAATATGCTTGCTGTCCACTTGTGCCATCATAACTCATGTGCATACTGAAACTGAACAATCCGATGACCGACTTGGCTAGCTGCCCTCGAATCTTTTGCCCTAATTTGCTGTCGTTACCACCATAACGCATGTACAACCAGCAGCAGCGCTAGCCAAAAGTAGTCAAGAGTAGCCAGGTGTAGCAACAGCAGCCGCTTATCGAGTAGCTGTCAAGCACACATAGAGCCAAGCGATCAATCCCTTTCACATTCACGAAAACACACGCAAGCCCAGTTCTCGACATGCTAGCGCTGCGATATCTTCGAATCGTTGCGCTGCAATCATTGCCGGCAGTATCCTGTAAACGTGCAGCAACTGGCCGGACATCGATTTCTCGCTGTTTGACACATGTACGTCGACGCGGCACACTCCCTTTTCGATAGCGAGGACAAGGTGGTGACGTCCCTGCTGATTATTCTAGCGATGCTGCACGATCGTCTCGAGATGCGCAATCTTGGTTTTTCCTTCAACTATAGCTGTCCTTAGCGAGTCTGTACAGCTAGTAAAATGTGGTGCGCTGTTTCAAATTGATTACTAGCTTCAAGTCAATACTATTCAATACAAGTTCAACACCTTTGTCGACCATAGTTTGAAGCAGTCGGCTACGGTATTAGGCAAATTGACGCTGGGGAATATTTATGCCTGTAGCGACCAAGCAATGTGCTGCTTTGCTAATATGTACAACTTTCCTTTGAAGAGCTTGGACGTTCTAAAGTGCGATACATTTGCATCTCCGGTGCGCAATCGAACTATTAATTTTTCCCGAAGACTCATTATGGCTAAAAGTCTACGGCAATATTTAAATATTTTTCATATTCGAGTGAGTTTGTCCGTGACTATTGATGCGCTGTGTAAGTGGTCGATTTCGCCTTTATGACGCTACTTTTGCTTATCCTCGACGGTAGTCTTGTTGGACACGCAGTTTAGGTATTTATGAAATACCTCTTGGCGTTCAGTGTCCTGCCGCGGTAGAGCAAATAGATTTTTTACGCGCGCAATACGTCTTTGACACAATTATGTACCGAAAATTTGTCATAATCGTATTATATTTTGATGCCGACTTAATTATTAATTGACTTTCGTTTGTGGGGTTATCGCTAAGCTAGCTCGTACGGACTTAAAGATGAGTGATGTGGGTGTTAGATGTTTTTCGCGAATGAATTTTTTCGTTTGGAATAATGCTGGGAGTGCATAATAAATATATAATTCCTCGATATATATATTTTGCATTAGCCATTCCATTTGCGCTATAACGCAGTACGAGCGAGGAAATGGTCGCATATTTCAGAAATATTTGACGAAAGCCAATAAAAAGGCTTGCCTTCCTCAGCCGGTGTTCTATGAGAAAAATATGAAGAAGGTCAACGCTGCGTCCGATGTGTATGAGCGCACACTATTATGTGTAATGATGTGTGCCGTGCGCGCGGCTATGCAGAAATTTATCGCGTACGTAATTTGACATATTATCGATAGACCGAAGTGTAGTGTTTGTATTGATATTGCCATCAGTCTGGCAAGTTGCTCTTGAAGGGGGGGGGTACTTGTATTCTGCATAATTTTAGTATAGGATTGCACCGGTACATCACAACTGTGAACAATATATCATATTTTTACATCCCTGCGTATCTTGAAGCAACTGTAATTTTATTATAGAACAGTAGGACCGTATTCGTCGTATAGTTGGACCCCACGTTTTCATTTTTGAGTTGGCCCCCCTGAATCAGGTTTGTCGAGTAGCATGCCGTAATTATCGACTTTAGCCAATCTTTGATTTTTCAGCTGAATCTGATCCCAACATTTTTTGGGGGTATAGCGATACGAGTAAGACAGTACATTAGTATGAGCGTCGCGCTTAACAGCGTACTTAGTGTGGCATTCGCAATGCCGGCATTCTGTAGATAACATACAATAGAAATGAAACACAAAATGTGCAATTGAACTACATGTCTTATTCCTGTATCTCGAAGCGACACGACACATTAGGACTCTGCTGAAATTGTGTCCGGCGTCCTTGCATACAGCTCGGAGCAACAGCGACCGTGTGACCTGCTTGCACCATTCAGTCAGTGTTCATCACACCACCAGCAAGCTGCGATGCAGTGGACACTCGAGCTAAACGATCTGCTCAACCAGTGCGTCTTTGAGTGCGGCTACGACTTCACAGGCGCATGTCACCTGCTTCAGACGCGTGCACAGACGCTGCGCCTCCTTTCGTACGCTATGTACTGTCGATCGCAATGTACTGTCTGCTAACGGTCGCACTACTGACTATTGGCGCTTGCATGTACACGTGACAATTGCATCACTCACGTGCTCATAGCAACAGTAGCGCATGTGCACTCACCGCAGATGCGTGCCAACTGCAGTGGATGGCACTCAATCCAGTCGATGACGACAGCGCGTATGACAACGAGTGTGACGACAACGAAAATGATGTTGCTGCTGCCACGCCGCTGCATTATTGTCCACATCAGCATATCGACGACACTGGTCATAGCTCTATAGACGCACAACAAGCAGATCCAGTTGCGCCATCACTAGCTGACCCAACTACAGCCACACTACCACCACCACCATCACTGCTGGTACCACCGCTACTGGAGCTGTCGATCTCGGACGCAGAACTCGATTTGCTCCTCTGTGCTTTGCCGCCTGCTCCATCAATACTAGGCGGCAACATTGACATCCATGGTGACGCCGACAACAGTGCAGACGCCAAGCAACATAGCGAAATGCAGTGGGTGCTGTCGTTCTTAGCTGATCCAGTTGACGCTGCACAGCACGACGTCGACGCCAAACAGTTGCTCGAAGCGTCATCGTCTTCCGATTGTCAGCAATACGATGACGACGACAACTACCAGTTCTTTCTCCAGGAGCTCAGTGCTGCAAACTTGTTGGTGGCGCCAGTCGACAGTTTTGAAGACGACGATGGCGATGATACTGAAACATGCGCCGCACAGGCTATCGAAGCAGTAGGAGTTCCACGAGCGACTGACAACAGTGCAATCGCTTGTGCGCACAACAGCGTGTCCAGTACCCATGACGACAGCTCCAGTGACGACGACAACGCATCGCGCAGCGACGATAGTGATGACGCCGACGACGACTGGGAACTCGTAAGGCGATCGCTCAAAGCACACGCAGTGCGTCCCGTGGCAGTTGTTGCAGCCGCGGATCGCACGCGTCGCTGCGGCACTTCGTCCTCCACTGTCGATCATCGAGCGTCTGCGCCAACGCGCTGCATGCGACCGCGAGTATCGCTTGCTGCTTCAGACACGTTGCACTCCATACAACAAGAACAACAAGAACAGCAGCGACAGCAACAGCGCGAGATGCTGTCGCACGAGATTGGCGCGTTGCTCCAGTCAAATGGCGAGTTCCAGTTCCCCAAGCGATTGTTTCCACTTAGTGACGTTGATGGCGAAAACAATACTAACACATAGAAAGTGTGTGTGTGAGAGAGAGAGAGAGAGACCTACAATAGATATCAACAAACCAATTCCTATCCACAACTACTTTCGTTGTCGCTTGCTACTTGTCGTTGCTTGCATCTTCGTCCTTCGTCCACTTCCTCCTGTCGCCTTTGCTGTCGTCGCCGTCGCCTGTTTCTGACGCTTTGGCGCTTTCGCTTTCACTGGCGCTTTCGCTTTCACTGGCGCTTTCGCTTTCATTGGCGCTTTTGCTTTCAACTGCCGTCGTTCGAGCGTCTTGGCATCCTCGACGACGTGCGTGACGATCGTGTCCACGCCCACGACGTTGTTCAACACATCGAGCCAGAGCGTCTGCTTGTCACTCAGTCGATCGCGCGGTCCTTTGACTTCAACGAGCTGGAGCTCCAGCGACCAGCCACCGAGGCGCTCCACGAGCTGCTGCGTCACACTGACAGTAGCAGCAGCGTCCTTTGCGTCGTGCTTGAGGATACTATCGCTACGAACGTCGTCATTGACTGTCGCGTCGTTCAAGTTGAGCGCGCACGTCATGCCACAAAGTGCGTAGATATCCAAACACCCATGCGCATCGCTCTCTACTCCACGCTCTTCTTCCTCTTTCTTACTCTCTCTGCTACTACTGGCATCTGCGACACGCACGGCACGGAGCAGCAACAAGTCTGGCAACCCATTCTGTGCTCTGTGGTATTCAGCAGACGTAAGCATGTACCGCATCAAGTTTGCCAAGCGTTGTTTTCCAAGCGCTATGACGACAAGTGCGTGGAACGCGAGCGGTAGTTCATCGCTCCGTTGCTTATCGCCACCACTGCGCGGCCAACTAACGAAGCGACTGGTCGTTCCTTTCTCGTTATGCCACGTCGCTTCCATATCTTCCAGTATATCTCCTATTGTCACAAATGGACTTTCCAGCCACGCAAGTGCAGTGTCGATCGCAGTGCGTCGCGCAGCAACGAACGCATCCACGTCGCCAAAGTCCAGCGGTGCGGCCTGAAACGGCGTCTGCCAGACGTTCGGGACACTTGCGTACAGCACGCGCCACATACAAAGACCAAATACATTTGTCAGCATGCGGCCTTCGCAGTGGACGCCGTACCACCCGCCTATGTGTACATGATAGTATTGCAGGACGAGCTGTTCGACAGTACACGGCTCGTCGTCGTAGCCAATGAACCGGGACTTTTCAGCAGTCTGGCGATTCAGTGGACGCCCGACAATGTGTTCCTGTCGATACGCGTATGTTGTTGTGATAGGAGAAGAAGCAGTAACAGCGTCTGTAGTGTCGAGTGCCTCGTCGTTCTTGTCGTTCTTGTCGTCGTCGTCCGAGTCGGAGAGCAACGAGACGAAATCGTCGCGATCGCGCTTTGCTGCTGCTGCTGCTGCTGTCGCCTGCTGTGGTTTGTGTGTTTGTTTTATTAATAAATCGCTTGTTGGGACCGCAAGCTGCCGCGCGGCTTTAGCGTCCAGTCGCTGCAAACGCCGTTCGAGCGTCAACCTGTCAGCACCGACGACAAGTGGATCTGCTACTGCATTGCGACACGTCGCGCGCGCCTGTTCAAGACACGCGAGGTGCTCGAAATTCAAAGCCAAGCGCTCCCACCACGTCCCACGCTTGTGATGCAGAAACGGCGCTGCCAAGAGATCGTTCAGTAACAAAACAGCGACTTGATACGACCGGATTTTTTCGTAGAAGGCAACTGCAATGTCGAGAACGCGCGCCAAGTGGTACCCCGCACTGCACTTTGCATAGAACGCTGGTCGGTTGGTCGGTATCTGATGCATTATCTGAGTCCGAGTCCGAGTCTGATCCCACTGGGTAAACACCGTTAGACACCGTCGACTTTCGAGCACGACGTCGTCAATTGTTGCAAGCGATGCGAGCCATCGACGAAACGCAGTCCAACTCGCCAATTGCCAATCGACCGACTCGGTACAAAGAACTGGCTCTTTTGGAGTACAAACCCATTCGACACAGTCGTCATCGTCGTCGTCATCGTCGGATGCTATCAGCTTCTGAAACGCCAGCAACGTCGGCGCAGCTTCAAACGCCAACCACTGACTCTCTACATCTGTTGCTACAACATTGCACTGGCTCTTAGGCTCTGGAATCGCGACGCACGACTCAAACGTTCGCATCACTCGATGGAGCGAATGCGCAACTTCAAAACAGTGGAATGCAGCAGATGACGTAAACACTGGATGCGTAATCTCAATACGATACAATGGATACGACACGCGTTGGAACAGCACCAAGAGACCGGGCGCTGGCGTCACCGAAGGCTGTTCGACCGTCGCAAGTGCTGCTGCAAACGCGTCGGATGCCGCAAGCCGTTGCGCGACGCTGACGCTATTTCTACTCATAAACGGCGACGCAGCTTGCACGTAAAAGAGCCGGTGCATGCGCTGAAACAACGCACGTGGCGTTGACGCGAGCTGAATCACGAGCACGTCGCTTGGCGCTGTTGTTGTCGGTAGAGGGTACGACGCACGCAAGACGCGGAGTAACAAAGAAGCCAATGGAATGCGCGACCCGTCGATTTGCCGCTGCGTGCGCACGACGCGCTGGATCGCTGCAAACGCATCGGCCTTGGAGGAAGACGACGACGACGACGCTTTAGAGGCTTTGGAGGAAGTGGCTTTGGATGTAGAGGAGGAGGAAGACGACGAGCTCTTGGAGCCCGTGAGGAGCTTCTGGAGCGATGCGAGTTCCGGTGCTGCGACGCAGTGCTGCAGTGCATCGAGCGTCTGCGCGAGTGCTGCTTCACTTGATGATGCAGTGGACGAGAGAGCGAGTGTTGCAAAGAGACCGGTGCGAAGAAGCGACTGCAATGCTGTTTGGACTGTTGTGTTGTCCGGAAGCTCCTCGCGTAGCAGTGGTGGCAATTCGTCCGCTGCTGTTGTGTTTGGCAGGCTGCTGTCGGTCATTGCAGCAGTGTACTCTGCTGTAGTTTCGTCGAGTGGGTCATTGCTACTGCTGCTGTCGGTCGCTGCGACGTATGGCACGAGTGTGAAGTACCGCAGCAATGCAGTCGTCTTGAACCACGTGCCTTTGCGCTGGAACAGTCGCGCATAGATCTGTTGTTCGCGTGGTGTGAGGTCATGCAAGAACGCAGCTGCGAAAGCGTGCTCCTGTGGCGAAAACAGCGTTGCAAAGTCTGGCCGTTCGCTCGTCACGGTGCGCAACACGAGCTTGAAATGCCGCGCGTAGGCGTCTTCGTGCTCGGCGCTGTCTGCAAGTGCAGCAAGGAGCGCTTGTGATGTGCTTGGAGCAGTGGCGTCGGCGTCAGTGGTGACAATCTCGTCGAGCTGCTGCTGCTTTTGCTCTTGCTGCTCCATTGACGCAGCTGCCATTCAGGCTCTTGTGTGCTGATGCAAACGTGATGCAAGAGTTTATCGTGAGTGTGTTTGACATCAACATGCAAATGATGTGCCACAACACCACATTCACATACCGGTACATCTGCCTCAAGTGTACCGCATTCGTGCTGGTACATTTGTGGTCCATGTGTGGCACACCTCGCCACACGCACAATACTGAAGCCACGCGAACTGTTACGAATTCCTTTGTATCACATCGTCGTCACCGACCGACGCACTCCATGTTTTCAATACGTTGCAGCTGATGTTTGTGGCATCGAGTGCGACCGACCAAATTGTTTCCGACCGACCGACCGCGTACCATTTTGAAAGCTGGCTATTGACAAGACAATTGGCTCGACTGCAATCGACCGGCATCAACGACGCTTGGCGTCACAGGTATGCGTTTTGGTGTCGCTGCCGAATTCCTTGCACTTGCCGAATTCCTTGGCCAAATGGAGTCGGTTGACAACCATCCGGCACTTGTGTCCTGGTATGTCGTCCTGCCAGTAGTAGAGCACTTGCAACCAAAGTGGCCACGTTCACATTCGCAATTTCGCTTGCTCTCGTGCATACCATCACCAACACACATTGCCATACGCAAGCACTACCACATCTGCCAGCATGCCACTCGCTCGAAGCACCGCAGCACCTGTCGCACACTGCACGCCAAAGCACTCGACCGTGCACCACCGCAAGCGCCAGCTCGCCCACAGTGTCATGAACGCAACAAACATCATTGAACGACTGCAGCGCGAGCAACAAGCAGTGTTGAGTTGCAGCAGCACCACCACCCCGCTTGGCCGCAAGCGACGCTGCCCCGACAGCACCACGCTCGACATCACCACGATCGACCTGGACGATTGCACAAACTGCAGCACCAAACGCACACGTTCGAGCGACATCCACGACCTCGCGGCGTCAGTTGCGGTTGCACAAAGCCAAGTCGCAACGGCTGCACGCCACATCCACGACCTGCGCGCATTGCTGCATGGCCTCGTTGCCGTGCAGCAGCAGCAAAAGAAGCAACAACACCAACAGATCGCCGTGCAACAGCTGTGACGTCGTCTTGCAGGCAACAGCACTAGCTGGCGCATCGAGGCACTTGATCGAGTAGTATGATCAGTCGTCTCTCTCCTACACAATATAATGTACCATTTTCCATTATCATTACTATTCGAGCCATTTGCATGTTCGATATGTCTTACAACACAAACAGCTTCACATTCCACCGTGACCACTTGCTGCCTAGCAACACACACCATAACACTTGATCTCTCTATGCGCTCGTTGTCCGTGCAATCACTTTTGCAAGACGAGCATGCGGTAGCGTTCCCGTCGATTCTTCGTCAAATCCATGGCAAGACCTGAGCCGAGTGTCTGCAAGACGGACTTGTGGCGCCGCAGGTCGCGCACAACAGCGTCCCAGCGCCGGAACGCACCTGCGAGCTGCCGGTGCGTGACGGTTGTGAGGAACCGCTGCACGATCGCGCGATGGCGTTTGTAGACGGTGGCGACGCACCACGTAGCGAACGCAGTCGCAAGCGTGCGGTCGAGGAACCGCTGCGTGATCGACCGCGCCGCACGCTGCACGCGCTTCTGTTCGGTGGTAAGCAGGTGCTGCATTGCGTAGTCTGCTGCGTCTGCAATGTTGTGCGTCTGGGCGGCAGCAATGACTGCATCGAGCGTATGGACTTCGTGTGCACATGCGTCTAGCGCATTGCGCATCGCTTCGCCAATGTGTGTTGCTTGCAGCTGTGCGAGCCTTGCGCGAGCAGCAGCGACGTCGAGCTCGAGCTCGCGCATGCGCACGAGATAGTGCGTGCGACACGCGCAGACGCTCGCAACGAGCTGCACTGCTGTAGCTTCCTCCTCGAGCTCCTCGCGCTCAGCGGCATTGCAGCCACTTGCGACGTTCCCGAGCGTCACGAGCGTCCAGTAGAGCACCTTGGCGTCGTGCAAGTACGCGTCGAGCACGTCGCGCAGCAGCGCCAGACCATTTGCATCGACAATCTCCCATCGACCGGATACTGAAATGTGGTGTGTCGTCAAAATGTGCACACAAAAAGGAAACAATTTTGACACGCCGAAATCAGAAGACCTACACGATGCTGTTGGACGTACAGCTACAGTGCAGGCGTTGATGCAATGTCGCTCTGCAGTCGCGTAGCTTCCTGACGCATAAACGTACACTCGCAATGACGCACCGTTGTCGTACGAGTAGACACCGAGGAGGTAGCAGCACTCGGCGACCACGAGCGCTTGGTGGCGAAACGAGTCGCGCGCAAGCAGCGACAGCACGAGCGCCGGTGCGTCGCACACGCGCGCAACTTGCTTCGCTGACGCGTTCTGCTCCAACACGTGGCCGAGCAGCGTGATGCAGGCAATCGGGACGCGCAAAGCGTCGTCGTCGTGCTCGAGCACGTTGCCGCTCGTGCCGTCGCGCTCCTCTTGCTCGAGCGTCTGGCCTCCTGTCGGTGTGTACGCACGCAACAACTCACAGAGCTGCTGCATGCGCGCAAGCGAACTCGCCATGCGCTGTGTGCGTTGCCGGAGCTGCACCAAGTGTGTTAGTACGTACAACGACAGCACCACGTTTGCTACTGCGTCTGGAAACCACGCAACCCCATCAAACAGCAGCACAAGGCCATCGCAGTCTGCTAGCTCACGCTCGTACTCCTCGCTTCGATCGCTACTACTATTGCTACTACTACGTGCAGTTTGGAGCTGTGTGTAGATCCACTGGAGGCTCTTCAGATGGACCTGAGCGTCCTGTCGTCCGTGCTGCCGCATGCGCTGGATCGCCTCTGTGAGCGTCGCGCAGTGCTGCAAGCGCCACGCCATCGACGGCGTCGGGAGCGTCTGGAACCGCATCACGCTGCTCCACGCGCTCTTTTTCATCGTGTTGACTGCACGACATCGTATCGAGTACTGTGTATCGCTCTGTAGCTCTGCGATATGATGACTGCGCTTTGCGCCACGATAGACGCACACAAAGCGATCGAGTGTCGCCTTTTTCTTAGTTGTGGATGCAATTGCGTTGTGGCAGCAGAGTTCAAGCTCAAAGTGCACGTCGAGGCCACGCAGCTGTGTGTAACTGCGTTCGACCTGCCAGTACACGTCTGCTGCTTGCGACGCAATGCACGACACGAGCAAATACGGTTCCGGTGGTGCTAATGATCGGTATAAACCGGTACGAATATCGTCAATAGCACATTTTTCTCCCGTAAAAACGTATTTTTACTCGAAATTCACATACAAAAAGCCAATTTCGCCTCCACATTAGTCCATCGATCAATGGCAACGTACGTACTGACGAGCGCTGTGGCTGCATCGAGGATCGTTTTGATGTGCCAGCACGTGCGTGGCGGTGCGTCTTTCAGTGGCGCGAATGCATGGACACCCAACAACTTGCCACCGCGCGTAAACACTGCGCTCCCAGCAGTGCCACTCTCAATCGGCATGTCGTACACAATGTGCGTCGGTCGGACGCTGTTGGGTGTCAACGATGCAAGCGTGCGTGGATACACGACCTGGAGCCGTCCATGGGGATGCCCAACGACCTCAATTGCACTGCGGACGCGAACGCTACTACTACTCCCAGCGTCAACGCAGCCGAGTTTGCGGTCCGTGACCGCAAACGTCAGCGGCACGATGTTCTGACCCGCAATGAGTGCAAACTGCGCAGCGTCGAGCGCACACAGCGAAAAGTCGGGAGGTGCTTTATTGGATGTTGCACTTGTGTTATGACCGATCACATTACCGGTATGTGAGAGCGTCAGCGGTACAAAGAACCGGTCGCTTGCAAGCACGAGTTGAATCGGAATGCGTGCGGGAGCGTAGTTGCACACCACATGGGCTGCGCGTGCGATCTCACAAGTCGGGAGCGTCGTGCCGTCTGCAAGGACACACAAGACGCCATGGAACAGTCCGAGGACGCCACTGCCGACGAGATTCGTCGTCGATGTGATTTTCACGACCGCTTTGCGAAAATAGTATTGTTCGGCTGCAATGTCTTCGGCGCCGCGCAAGAATGCCGGTTTGTGGGTCGAGACGCTGCCGCTTATAGTATGGAGGTAGTAGAAGCTCTGTGTGTCGGCATTGAACAGCTTCATGTACGTCTCGTGCACGAGCCGCTTGATTGCGCGCCGTGCGAGGAACGCACGCGCCTGGCGCTGCAGCCGCTGGATCGCGCCGTCGTGTGTGAGTGTGACTTTCTTGACGCGCACGTCCGCGCCTTTGTCGGCACCAAACAAGCGAGTGAGTAGTAGGGGGCGATCCCACGTACTCTCGTTTGTGAACGTGTTGATGTAAAAGTAGCGCTTCGCAATCGGATCATACTGCTTCTCGTACGCGTCTGTGAGCATGTGGATGAGACGCATGCGCGCGACGAACGCACGCACTTGGCGCTGGATCACGCGCGCCGCGCAGTCTTCTTCGTGTGCGCGCCACTCGGACACGAGCTGCGTCGTGGCGTCGTTCTCACCGAGTGCTTTGCGCCGCGTCGTGTGCGAGCGACTGCTGCCGCGGCCACCACGTCGACTTGCACTCGCATGCGTCGCCATGTGTGGCAAGGATGATGCAGTGCCGTCAGCACCACCAATACTGTGAATGGTGCTCAGCATTGTCTTGAGTGCTCAAATGCCAAAGGTCGTGAAGTGATGTATCCGTAAAACGATAAACATAAGCACGAATACCGGTATATAGGCCTAGCATACCGAAAATACTGCACGTTCGATGTTGATGCGCACATTCACACGTTCAGTATCAGAGACCTACAACGCTATCGTCTCCCCTACACTCCTCCACTTCTAGGTCCAAGCCACTTGTTATTGGACTGTCTGCACTACCAACCGTGAGCTCCTGTATCCGCTGCGTGACTGTGTCCAAT
>JAADXH010001202.1:0-12763 GCA_023337595.1 Globisporangium camurandrum | reverse complement strand
GTTTTTGAAAAGGTGCAGATCATACACAGTCGTTCACAGCAACCGCAGATAGCGCGTACGTAGCGCGTAAGCAACCGCAGTGCACTCGTCATCCAGCACGTCTCGCACAAACCGAACATGGTGCTCGAGCTCGAGCTCAAGTTGCTTCGCGCACGTGTGTGGCTCTCGCAACGCGCATTACAGGCAAACGACGGCTTCCTTGCAGTCACTCGCGTTGGCAAGAACCACGACGTGCTCGCGCATGGTATGCTGGAGAACGATGCTACGTTGGCGTTGGCAGCTGCAAGCAACAACAGCAGAAATCGCTACACGAGTGTGACGCTTCAATGGACTGAGCCCGCAACTGCAGCTGTGCCATCTGAGTGTATGTCGTGCGACGCATCATCGCTGCCGCGGATCGAGTTTTGGCTCTTCCTCGTGACGACGACGATGCAACAGTCGCATCCGAGTGGCCGCAAAGCGCTTCCGTTTGTCTACGTCGGTTGCAGCGCACTTAGCGTGCGTGCTGAGGACATGGACGCACTGCGCACGCAGCATGAGCTCCTATTTACGACGACGCTCGACGGCGGACTCGGCACACTCGACGTGAAGCTGCGGCGCCGCCCAGCAGACGTTGTCGGCAGTAATGCAGCTGCGGCAAGTGGCGACAGTGCGTCAGGCTTCCAAGTTGCATGGAGCTCGAGCGAAGCACTGCAGCGCGACCTCGAAGCAAAAGGTGCCTGTGCTTGCACGCACAATGCGTATTGGTAGGTGTGCTGTTGTAGCGACTGGGCAAAGCTCATCGCATGTGCTACGTTGTCCCTGCATGCGCTGCAGCACGCGACAAGGCCACGAGCGACGACCTGTTGCTGAAGCAGCTGCACAAAGTGTTCATACGAGCGCAGCGTGCCACTCAGACGCGTAGTCGCGAATTGCAGCGACAGCGTCTCTGGTGGGCGGCTGCGAGGATCCAACGAGCGTACCGCGCACTGTTGCGTCGCCGCCGCGATGCGCGTGCGCAGCTCCGACGTGAACAGCGTGCATTGCTCGAAGCGAAGAAAGCGCGTGTGCGCACAAACGTCGTCGAGCGCAACCACGAGCGTGCACAGGCGATGCGCACGCAGCTCCAAGCGCATGCGCTCGACGTACGCGCTCGAATGACAGACAACGAAGCCGATACTCGCGATCGACTCCAAACAACTGCAGCGCGTGAGCTAGCGGCGCAAATCCACGCCGAGAACGAAGCACGCGTACAGGCAGCGCTGCAGCACAAGCTCGCTGTGCTGGACGCCAAACGGAACACTCGTATGCAGCAGCATGAGCGTACAAATGGACGTACTAGCACACAGCAGCAGCACGTGACCGCATCAGTCAGTAGCAACGAAGCGCTCGTTGATGCCGACTTGGTGCGCGCGATCCACACTGTGCACTTTGGTAGCGCGTTTTAGTCTGCTGCGACGATGTCAGGGCTCGAACGTATGGTTGATAAATGGACGGATGGATGGATGGATGCATACGTAATGATAGCTGTGGAGAGAGTGATAAAGAGTGATGGAGATAGATGATGAAATAATGCCTAGGAACGGAGCAATCGCAACTTGCATACCGGTATTATAGCCAGTTATTGATACCATGTACAGTATTGAGCTCAAATATTACCGGTTTACATTGGTGCAATTCATCGCCAAGCGCCTCGATGACGAGCGAGTCGCCAGCCGAGTCGCCAGCCGAGCCGCGCGCGCCGGCGCTCCAGATCAAGTGCGTCGCTCGTTGTGTCCCTGCGTTTGTGTGCGCACACCTCGGCTACGCGTGCTAATTGGATGCACGTGCTTGCAAACAGGAACTATGTGTGCTCTGCGAACCTCGGCATGCGCTTCGACCTCGCGAGTCTGCTCACCAAGTCGCACAAGCGCGCGGAGCTCGTCCCAAAGAAGAACTGCCTCGTCATGAAGCTCGCACACCCGCGCGCGACTGCAATGCTATTTGCAAACGGCAAGCTCGTGTGCACTGGCGCCGAGACCGAAGACGCAATCAAAGCTGCGGCGCGCAAGTTTACCCAAGTGATCCAGAAGATGGACCACCCGGGCGTGAACCTGATTGATTTCAAGATCCAGAACGTCGTTGGGACGTGCACACTAGGCTTCCGCGTGCTCGTCGAAGAGCTCTCGTTCGCCCACAGTGATCACTGCACAGTGCGTTCGCTTGCGTGCAGCCTGTACGAGCATGCATGCTGTTGTCGACCTTAACGAGCGACTATCACTCATTCGCTGCCTGTCTGTTGATGTGTCACCTACGCAGTACGAGCCAGAGCTGTACCCTGCGCTGATCTATCGCCTCGAGAAGCCCAGTGCTGTCAAGATCCTCGTGTTCGTGAGCGGCAAAGTCGTGTTCACGGGCTCGAAAGAACCACGCGAACTCCGCGCAGCGTTTGATGCAATCGTCCCCGTGCGTCTCTCTCTCTCTCTCTCTCTCTCCTCTGACGCATTGGATGGCTGACTTGCTAGTTACCTACACACTGACGCTATGTCGTGGTCGTGTGGATGGATCGCCCGCCGTGTTTTGTAGATCTTGCGTCAATTCAAAGACACCAAAGCAACAGACGACAGTGGTGACGCTGACGCAGATACGAATCCAAACACACTCAAGCAAAGGAACAATAGCAGTAGCAATGGCAATGGCACTGGCAGCACTGGCAGCACTGGCGGTGGGAATGACAACGATCTCGTGATGGACGACGAGTGATTGTCGCAATTGCCAACGAACATCATGGCTTCTTATAAACAAATCCACTTGTACTTTGTATACGTTGCTGTTCCACTGGCTCTCTTTTCACGCAGCGTAGCGACAAGTAGACAACAGCCGCTAGTAGCTGGCAAAGAAGTCGCGCTGCATTGCGAACCGCATTGCACGCACTGTGAGCCAGAGTCGACGGAGCAAACGTTCTGGTGCGCTGTTCTTACGGCTTATAGCGGTGCTGCTACTGGCAACGACCGTCGGCGTTTTATTTGTTGCTGTACAAAGCATTCGCAGTGCATCGACGAGGTCATTGAGACCATCGACGTACTGCATCTCGCGATTCACGCGCGTCAGTGTCTGCGTCACGTCGTCGCGCACGAGCGCTGAGAGCAATGTGCGTACGAGGGGGGAACGCAGGCGCTCGAGACTCGAGACGTTCGTTTGCAGTGGCGAGAGCGCACCAGTGAATCGCTGCAGCAGCCAGCGACTCGCGTCTTCCTGCGTGTGGTGAAAGAGCAAATCATTAGAGAGAGAGAGAGAGAGAGAGAGAGAGAGAAAAGCGTAGCGCTGATGCCCTTACGATCGCATACAGTTGCAAAATCGGTGCGTCGAGCGTCAGTCGCTGCAGCATCTGCTTGTGCGTCGCATCTGAACAACGCACCTGCTCTGGCGGTGGTGGCAGCGTCGATGCTGTAGCAACGATACTCTTGCCACACGCGAGCTCGTACTCAAGCAGCACGTCGTGCGCATCGAGTGCATAGCGTGCATACGGCGTCCAGTGCGTCAATGGGATCGCAGCAGCAGCAGCGTCGCTTAGAGTGGCGCTCATGTTATCAATCACGTCACGTGCGATCGCTGCGCTGTCGTGCGTGAGAAAGACACCATAGCGCTGCAAGCGGAACGCAGCGAGTGGTGCAACACACCGAGTGTCCAGCGCCTGGAGCTGTGGATGTGGAGGGTTGGATGGACGCTGTGCGTGTTTGACGCCACTGCTTGCTGCTGTTCGCCGGTGTACAAACACAAACGACACACCGACGATGTGAACGACTGCGCGCGATGTGCTTACGGCAGCGTCCGCGTCCATGCCAGCAATTGTGAGTCGCACGTGGGGCACACACGTCGCGAGCGTTGCGTCGCGCACGAGCTGTCGGACTGCAGCGTTGTCGCTGATCGTCACCATGTCGACGTCGCTCACGACGCGACCGAGTGGACCGCCGAGGATACAAACGCGCGGTCGCTCCACAGCGTCGGTGGCTGCATTTAAATCCTTGCTACTGCTGCTGATCGCCGCGGGCAACGTCACAAGGCGCTGCAACTCGCGACCAACACAGTCCGCAAAACACTCGAGCGCTTGACCAGCGTCGCTGCCTTCCACGACGACGAGCTCGGCGACTTCGAGCTTGCGGACGAGACGGCGTGGTGATGGTGCATGTTCGCTTGGCGTCGCTGTCGTTCTCCTCGTAACAGTAGCGAACGCAAGTGGATGGAACACGACGAGCGACGACGCCAGCTGGACCGAGTACGCGCCTCTCGCTGGCTGGTAGTCACGTGGCGGCAGCACTTGCTGCTGCTGCAACCACTCGAGTGCACAACGCACGTGCGCTGCGTCGAGCACTTCCAGCAGTCTGCGATTGAGCACGACCAGCGTTCGATCATCGCTGTCCCTGCTGTTGACACGAGCGGCATGAGTATTGAGCACAACGATGCGCTCCCGTCTACTTGCAGCAGCAGCAGCAGCAGCGTTCGACGCCAGCGGTTGCGTCCACACGAGCTGTCGGATGGCAAACACGCGGAGCTTGTGGGAGAGCTCGACGAACGGATTTGGCGGCAAATGGAACGCAACGATGTTCATCACTGCGCTCTCGAACGCAACGTCGACGCTCGAGTCGACGATAAACTGTGCAAACACGGTCTCGAACGCGACCAGTGGCGGGTACAAGCGCGTGTCGAGCGCGAGCTGGAGCGCTCGCTGGACGCCGATGCACTGCGCGTCTGCGCCGTCCGCAGCGACTGCTTGCGTGTGTTTCGTATTTGAAGCAACCAGGTCGACAAAGTCGCGCACTGCCGACCGCGCGACGATCAGTAGCAGCTCGCAAACGCACTCGAGCGCTTCGACACACTGCTCTGCGCTGTCGCTGTTGTCGCTATCGCTGCTGCTCAAGCGATGGTCGACAGCATCGCCGTCGCCGTTGTCGTCCTCGCAGTCGTGGCGCGTCGCAGTCGCTGCACTGAAGCTATCGCGCGCATCGCGCCAGAGCCCCACGAGCTGCCAGGCGACGCTCTGTACGAGTGACGATGTGGCGCCGACGCGCGCACGCGCTACGAGCGACTCGAGGTGGCTACCCAGCGTATCGACGTGCCGCCCAAGCAGTGCACGGCTTGCAGCGCTGTCGTCTGCAACAGCAAGTGCGTCGAGCAGCAGTTGCGTGCTGCAAGCAAGTCGCAGCAGCGCAAACGCGACGCTCGCAGCAAAGCACTTGGTCCAGTGGCAGATAGCGCTCGGTGCTATCGCTGCGAGTGTCGTTAGCACACGCTCGACGACAATGCTGCTCGGATGCTCATTGTGTGATATGGACGGTGTGCATGCGCTAGCGTGGGTGTCTGTCTGCTGCGACGCCGGCGCTGCTGCTGCTGTCGTTGAGCTCGTCTTGTGGCGGTTGCCAGCAGCAGACGCAGTGTGAACGTTGCCGTTCGCAACGCGCGTTGTGATCTCCAATGCGCCGCGTGCGTCGAGAAACACCCCCGAGTCGACGACACGCGTGCCAGCGACGAACGAGCGTGACGCCTCGTGCGCGACGCTACCGCGTGGATGTTGTTGATGTCGCCCTACTGCTGCTGCTACTGTTGCTTGTGTGTTCGTGGCGCTCTGTGCGTCAAAGTGGAAGAAGAACTGCTGGGCGGTGCGCACCAGCGTCACAGGTGCGCGTGCGCTTGGCGCTGCTGTTGCTATAGCCGGTGCGGCTTGCTCTACTACGCTGAAGCTCGTGATCGTAAAGCGCGCGTTGCCGACGAGTGCGAGCTTCACTGCTGACGCGAACGCGCTCCGATTTGCTAGGACGCTCGTGCTTGTCCACACCGAGCGCTGCAGCTCTGCGTCACAGTGCTGTGTCGCCACATCATCATCAGGTGGTGTAATCTCTAGACGACAACGTCCAATTGCTGCCGATGCACTGCTAGTCACAGCGCTCGCAGTAGAAGCCGCCGTCACAGCAGCAGCAGCTGACACGTCATGGAGACTCTTGACGAGCTGGCGCGCAAACACTGCGAGCGCTGGCTCGAGCAGCTCGCCAGTGACAACGACGTGCCGTTCGAGCTCGACGATCGCAAGTGCGTCAAGCGCAAAGTGGTGCCCACTGTCAACGAGTGCAGTGAAGACTGTGACGCAGTAGTCACCGTCGCTGTCCGCATCGCTCGCTGCGAACCACGTGCGTGGAAGGTGCTGATGCGCTGCGCGGATCGCTGCGACACGCTGCGCAAGCACGTCGACGTCAAGGCGCTGGAGCACTGGTGCGAAGCTCCAGAGTCCCAGTGGCGCAAGCATTGCTGTCGAGCATAGCTGCAATCGAGCGTCACTCGCAGCGCCAGTGCGTGCAAGTGCCTGCTGTCCGTCGTGCTTGAGCAGCACAGGCGGCACTGTCAATGTGGCGGAATCGCCAGCCGCTACGACGACAGCAACTCCGTCCAGCACTAGCGCACGCTCGATCTCGGCGCGTCGCACGGCGCGCAGCAGCGACGGATACGGACTCGCTGGCAACGTACACGTCGTCTTGAACGCAGTCGCACGTGCTGCGAGCCACTCGGACAGCACGTGCAGGAGCTTCGTCTCGCTAAAGTAGGCATCCAAGAGTGCCTCTCGCTGCGCTGCGTCATTGCGAAATGCATGTGAGCGTAGCGGCGACACCTCCTCAGCACCAAGCGGTGACGTCATGTTGCCGCATGAACAGTCACAGTGTCTCGCATACAAAAATCAAGTCAATTTGTCAAGCGACGCTCATGAAATGCAAAATGATGTTCATTATCGCACCAACGCTCTATCCTTACGATACTGCTCGTGTAATGACGCTTCTCGCATCCAACCTACTTGACGCGCGCAGCGTTTGCTTCCGGCAGTCGCTCGATCACGTACTTGCGGTTCGAGATGTACATGATCGGCACACCGGGGACCTTGCGGATCCGACGCTTGAGCTCGCGATCGCACGTCGCAACGAGGTAACACCGATGCTGCTGGACGCGCTGGAGCAAACAGTCGTCGGCGTACGTGCCTTTGTGTGTACACGGCAAGCGCTCAAAGCGCGGATCTTTTGCTAGTCTATTGAAGGAGAGAGAGAGCTACGTGAGTGTGTCGAGCGCGATGCGACAAGTGGACGATAGACAAACGCACCGGAGTGCAACGCGGTACTTGTGCCCAAGCCGCTCGAGTTCCGCCATGACGCAGTCTGTGATGCACGGGACGCCTAGTGGTAGACAAGAGAGACACGCGTCAGCATACGACAGAGCGCGCAGTAGTGTAGAGAGCGACACACAGAGCACGAGAATCGCACATTTCGCGAGGAGACAGTCCATCATCGCAGATACGATCTCGAGTTTGTTCTTGATCGAAAAGTTGATAAAGTTTGTATCAATGAGCACATTGTACGGCGGTCCGAGCTCCGCGTTGTACTTGAAGAACAGATTCGATGGGATCTGGTCACTGTCGTGTGTATGCGCGCACGAGTCAGTTGACTGGTGGAGGTTGTGGCATAGAGAGCAGAGAGGCGTACATTTGTTTCGGTGCTTGTGCTTTGATCTTCTTGTCGTTCGCAACTGCTGCGTTCTTGCGCACTGCGTTGCTGTAGAAGCGTAGTGTCGAGCGTCGAGCGTCAGTAAATGTGTATATGGCATGTAGCATGAGTGTGACGCAAGTGCAGAGACGCACATGCGCATGTCCTTGGGACTGATCATGCGCTTGACAGCAGCAAACTTGCGCGTCTTCTTGTCTTTAGCCTAAAAGCACAAACATCATGGTCGAGAAAGAGAAGGAGGAGGTTGGGTTAGGAGTGCTAGTGCTTGGCGAACTGGCCACGCGTGCGTATACACAAACAGGACGTAGGCACGCACCATGGTGATCGAGAAGCGCTGGTGTCGTCGTTCTTGTCGTAGACGTTCTTCACAATGACGTTTCGACTCGCGAACCAATCACGTTTTGTAGGTCTGCATGTGAGAGTGACAAAAGTGAGGATTGTTATATTTTTGAGTAAGCATATATAAGCAAATATACGAACAAACAATTTGCAATCCATTCGCAAGCTCATTACAACATGAGCAGCCGACGAGGTGGTCGCGGCGGCGGTCGTGGTCGAGGCAAACAGCGCGCACAGCGGGATCGTGACAACGTACGTGCTTACTGACTTGTACATATGCACAGAGCACATGCACTAATGTGCTCAAAATCAATATCATACGTGCATACGAATCAAGGACGACGATGACGCAAATGGCATCGATGGCGAGGCCAGTGGTGGCATGACAGCGTTCAACATGGAGGACGAAAAGGACGAAGGGCACTTTGACGACGACGGTAACTTTGTCTGGAACAAAGAAGACAAGCGTGTCCAGGAAGAAGCGTGGCTCGACGACGTTGACGAAGAACAGATCGGCGCAGCAATGGCTGCAAAAGTGCGTTCATGTGTGTGCGTCTTTGCATCCAGTCGTCGTCGTCGCCGCGTTCTGATCGTATGACTCTTCCACTCCGTAACTCAAATGAAACTAGAACCAGCGCGCGTTCCGTGACGAACAAGCAGCGGACGAGACAATGACCGACGACGCAGCAAATCGTATCCTTGCGACGTTGTTGCAGCCACGTGAGAGCGTCTTGCGCGCGCTCCAGCGCCTCGGTACGTCTTTTGTGTGCTCTATACAAGCCAAAACAGTAGGATAGACTCCTAAACGCATGGCGACAGGCTCGAAACGTCCGAAACGCCGCGGTTTGAAGCGCAAGCATCAACAGCAGCAGCCACTTGCTGACGCGCCACCAGCAAAACAAACAGCCGACGAGAAGCGCCAGTTTGATCAAGTGACCGACGCGGCGGACTTTCTATTGCGACGTGGCGACGTCGACGTCTACAGTCAATTGCGCGAGGAGTTTATTCCCGAAGCCGAGCTGTTGGCGCAACGCAGTCGCAGTCGCGATCCAGACGATAGAGCCAGTGCCGATACGAGCCGCGTAACGTTTGCTTTGGAGGGTGACGAGAATGAGGAAAGCAAGAGCGAAGCGCAGACGCCGATCCTGTGGGAGTATCGAGGGGCGGACGGTGCGATCCACGGACCGTTCCCGTCTGCGACGATCGTCGCGTGGCAAGCCGGTGGGTACTTTACAGGCGACAGCGCTGTCGACATTCGACAAGTTGGTAGCAATACGAACGCAGCAACGACAGGAGCAGCAGGAGCAGCGCCAGAGGAAGTCAAGATCTCGGCCGAGCAGGAATTGCTGAATGACTTTGAAGACAGCGACGACGACGACAACGATGAGGAGCACAAGACGATGTCTGAAGCAACTGCAACTGCAGCGACAAGCAACAGCGAAGATGCGAATCCGAATGCATGGCGACGATCCGATCAAGTCGATTTTGCAGCGTATTAGCAATTCCGAGTACAGCAGTGGACAATTGCTAACGAACAGTCAACATGGTGTAAACGCATTCAACTCGCATTATAGCAACTCGTTTGTAAGCCAACTCCTCACGCCAAACCGACTCCAACTGGCTCGCTTCTCCCTCCTCACCTACTTGTCGCACGTTTTCAACACTTACGCACTCTTCTTGTCTGCTGCTGGCGCTACGTTCTTCTGCTTGTCTGCTGCTTTCACGAGCTTCAAGTGGTCCAGCAAGTACGCCAGATCGAACGCTTTCTCCTTGAGGTAGTGGTAGCGATCGCTGGCACTAAAGTGCCCCGCTGCCAAGTCCATCTTGAGCAAAATGTCGTTCTGGTCGCTCTTCGTGTCACGGAGCTTCGCGACCCACTTCGTTGGTTCCCAATACGCAACGCGTGGATCAAACAACCCGCTCGTGACGAGAATGTGCGGGTACGCTTGCGCTCGGACGTTCTCATACGGTGAGTAACTCAGCATGTACTGAAAGTACGTCCGGTCGTTCGGATTGCCCCACTCTTCCCACTCCCCTGTTGTCAATGGGATCGTCGCGTCGCTCATCGTGTTCATGACATCGACGAACGGCACGCCGGCGATCGCAGCCGTGAAGAGATCCGGACGCATGTTGAGCACTGCGCCGATCAACAAGCCACCGGCACTACGGCCTTCGCACGTCATTTTACTCGGGGAGGTGAAGCCCTGAGCGATTAAATGCTCCGCACAGTCGATAAAGTCCGTAAACGTGTTCATCTTGCTCAGGTATTTCGAATTTTCGTACCACGTGCGACCATTCTCGCCGCCGCCACGGATGTGGGCGATCGCGTAGATCACACCGCGGTCCAACAACGGCAGCGCCGATGCAACGAAGCTCGGATCGATCGACGCTTCGTAGCTCCCGTAGCCGTACAAGTGGAGCGCCTGGCGATCTTGCGTGCGCAGATCGGACCGATAAACGATCGAAATCGGGACGATCGTACCGTCGCGCGCAGTCGCTTCCAACCGTTCGCTCTTGTACAGCGTCCGGTCGTAATTCGGCGTTGGTTTCTCTTTCAAGAACGTCGTCTTGCGGCTGTGGATGTTGTAATCGAACGTCGTCCGTGGTGTCGTCATTGACGAATACACGAACCGATATGTATCGGTCGCAAAGTTCCGATTGATCCAGCCGCTGACCGCATAGCTCGCTTCGTCAAACTCGAGCCGGTGGCGCGTATGCTTCGTCGGCGCTGTCTGCTGGACGATCCAGAGCTGCGAGAAGCCATTTTGACGGCCGGTCATGACCATATGGTCCTTGAAACAGTCAATGTCGTCGACTTTGATGCTTGCGTCGTACGGAAACACGTCGGTCCAGTGGTTCAGCGCAGGTGTCGCAACCGGCGTCCGCATGACTTTGAAGTTCGTCGCTGCGTCCTTGTTCGTGACGATGTAGAAATGGTCGTTAAAGTGGTCGACAGAGTACAACATGCCCTTCGTACGCGGTGCGATCACCGTCACTGGCTGTTTCGGGTACTCTAGATCAATGAACGACCACTCGCTCGTCTCGCTACTGCTACTGGTAATAAAGAGGTACTTGCTACTGCGGGATTTGACAAAGTACGCACTAAAGAGCTCGTCATGCTCAGTATACAACAGCTCGTCGGTCGTCGCGTCGCCCGTGTGCGTCTGGCTGCTGACGTGGTGGCGCCAAATCTTGTCCTGTCGATGCGCGTCATCTTGCGTCGCGTAGTACAAGACGCTCGCGTCCGGGCCCCACTGGAGGCTCGAGATGTTTTCGATCCGATCCGGCAGGAGTTGGCCCGTCTCAAGGTCTTTGATGTACCCCGTGTACGTCTCGTAGCCGTTAAAGTCGACCATGTACGCAAGGTACCGATGGCATGGACTCGGTCGGACGCTCGCGACGTCGCAGTGGTTCTGGTCTTTTGCAATCTCGTTCTCGTCCAACAGGAGCTCTTCGGGTGCAGTCGACGTTGCAGCGTCGCCCTGCTTCGCTTTGCGACAGTGGTAGATGTAGCTACTGCCCTTTGCTGTCCGCGTGTAGTACAGGTAGTCGCCATGTGGGTACGGGAACTCCTCGTCGGTCTCCTGGACGTGCGACAGCAGTTCGTTGTACAGGTTGTCGCGGACGTTCACGAGGTGTTTTGTTTTGGCGTCCGTGTACGCGTTCTCTTGGCGCAAGTGCTCGAGCACCTCCTCGTTCTTCCGCGAGTCGTCCCGGACGTAAAAGTACGGGTCCTCGATGTACAGCACGGGTTTCATCGGATCCGGGCCGCGGTTTTGCCCCGGCACGGCGCCGAACGGGACCATGTGCGGTCGCTTCTCGAGCACCGGTGGCTGCAGTGTTGCGGCGAGCGTCGAGTACACGGCACGACGCGCGCGCAGTGCGAGCACTGCAGCGACCGACGCGGCGCCGATGCCGACGTTCACGAGCGTGCTCATCTTGCTCATCGTGACGTGGCGGCGTGTTGCAGTTGTTTCTTGTGTGTTGCTTCTCTGTGTCGACTCGGCAAGTGAGGATCGAGTTGGAGCGAGATCGAGGGGAGGATAAGGGTGAGTTAGTGATCGACGGTGGTTGCAATCTTTTGCTGAGCAATCAAGAAATGATACGCGTCAACCGCTGGGTGTCAACGAGGCTGCTGCCACCGACGGAGCAAATGTACTCAGACGGAAAGTGTGTGTGTAAATGTTCGACCACGTTTGCGCATGCAACGCAACAGTGGCATTTGCTTTTCGTTGCAGACTGCATGATGTATGCAGTGCATGTACGCGGGTAGGTATGACGTGAAGGAGTCCAGCACACATAAGATGCATTGAGCGTGCATCACTCGCGTGACCGCAATGATGGAATGACTGCGTATCATGGTCAGCTTCGTACCACCATCCATGTGGTCGTGACCCATTATTGCCACATGTTTTGTTAGGAGTGTCTTTGTCGCACCAACAACGAAAATATAGCTACATTTAGGAAAGATTTCACATTTCAAGTAACGCGTGCACCTCAATAATTCCTTACAAATATGTAAATAAAATATGCCGTGATTGCAATCTAAACATAAAAAGAGCACGGCATCACACTTAGCTTTAATTTCCCTTCAAGCAAAAAGCTGTCGCAACTGCGTATATGTATCACGTACCGTGGGTAAGAAAAAGACACGTTTTAGAACTAACATAACTAATCGCATTTCAGAAAAGTACGTGCAAACGCGACAAAACAATACAGTTATAAAATTGAATATTTCACACGGCCACCTCTCAGTTCAATAATCATCTATAAGGGTATTGCAATCATACAGTGCGCCTTATAATTATATGGACACTTGATTTTTTTGAATAAAATGGCCAAAAATTAGGTTAGAAAACTTTCGTTGCATTCAAACGATGCGCAAAACAGAGCTTTATCAGCACCCAAAATGTGAGCTGATGGATCGC